>JAFELO010000797.1:239517-298629 GCA_017140195.1 Eumaeus atala
TGTATGGCATGTTATTTATTATTTGTAATTGTTTATTTACAATCATCTTCCGTGTTTCATGTACATATTAAGCGTATAGTTTTAAGGTATGCTAAAACTAATATTAGTAGGCTTGTGCCAACTACCCTTAATAGGAACGCTTCTTGATATTGATTGTCTGGAAGAGACCGCTTATAACGGTAAGACCACCCTTTTTGTATTTCCTAGTTTTTAATTCGATGTACGCTGTTTTTGGAACAAAATGAAGGATTTTTTATTTATTTATTTATATATGATGACGTGGAGGCAACTTATGAGAATGTCTCAAAGGTCTTACATAACTGCTATAAGGTCAACTTTAATATTGTTATGGGGGACTTTGATGCCAAAGTGGGAATGGAGTCGAATCCAGTCTAGAATTTGAAATCGTAGTCGCAGTCAGGGTAAATACTGATATACTGCCACGAGAAAGAGGGCTCTTCTTGATGAACTCTCATTTTAAGAAGAAGGTCCATAGGAGGTGGACATGGCGGAGCCCCTATAATGCGACAAGGAACGAGATTTACTTTGTTATGATGGACCGAAAGCATATACTTAGGGTCGTCTCCGCGATTAATAGGTTTAAAACCGGAATTGAACACCGATTTGTTAGAGGCTCTTTGAGGGAACGTAGAGCACACGAAGATTTTACGTCTGCCGATGTCAAGCTTCATTCAAAGCGAATCCGCAAACTGATACGCAGAGACCTTCGCAGCTCAAATACGCGACGTGTTACCGAATCGTTTGAGCAGAATAGAGGGTTGAAGGTTTTATGTAGAAGCTTGGAAGAAGTTAGGATTTATTTTGGGGTTACTGTTTCTTCTAAGTTTGAGATCTCATCTGAATTCGAAGCTTTCTATACTAAGTCGTATACGTCGCAAGCTACTTATCCCGATACTCTGAACAACGATACACGTGCAAGCCTGACACGACATTTGTCAGGCGATCTGCCGAACGTCAGCTTGAGTGAGATTAGTCTGGCTCTTGGACAGTTTAAAGGGGGAAAGGCTCCTTTTAATTTTGTCCTTCAGCGGGGCGTACCTCCTAAAGCATGGATTACAAATGGCATTGTTTTGTTTTATAAGAGAGACATATCACTTCTACAGAATTACAGACCAATATCACTTCCTGGTCATATTTAAAGTTAGTTTGTAAGACTCTTGATGAATCGCCTCATCACAAAGCTTGATTCCATAGACTCCAGCCAATGGGTCAGGCTGGATTTCGCAGAGGAATTAGTACTATGCACCACATTTTCATAATAATGCAAGTTGTACAAAAGACACATGAGTACAGGCAGTCGTCGTGTAGCCTTTGTGGACTGAGGAAAAGTTTTAGCGATGAAGAGCTTTAAATGAGGCTACTTTCATCATCACATCAATTACATCGAGGAGTGCGACAGGGTTATTTCCCCGAAACTGTTCACTAATGCTATGGAGGACGTCTCTAAGACTTTCAACTGGGTAGAATGCGGCATAAAGTTATCAGCGAGTACCTCTCACATCTTCGTTTCGCCGACGATATCGTTGCATTGGCCGAATCATTGGAGAGCTCACAGGAAATGTTACACACCTTAATGAATCCTACCGAGGATGAACTTGGACAAGACAAAGGTCATGTGCAACGAACACGTTCTCCCTAGGCCGGACACCATCGAGTGTCGTAGACGAATACGTCTACCTCGGGCAACTATTGCCATTAGGTAGACATAACTTCGAGAAGGAATCAGATAGAAGGATTCAGTTGGGTTGGGCAGCATTCCGGAAGTTTCTTAGCATTCTCGCGTCGCCTATACCGCAGAGCTTGAAGACAAAAGTCTTCAACTAATGCGTTCTCCCCGTGATGACTCACGGCGCCGAAACATGGCCCCTTAATTTGGAACTGGTCCGCAAGTCTTCAGTATCTCCGCGCGCTATTGAACGTGTTACGTTCGGTGTTTCTATGTCCGATAGAATTCGTAATGAAATCATAAGGCGAAGAAATATTTTTTTAGTATAAGGAGCCAGACGAGCAATCGGAACCTTTTGATGACCAGCGACGCCCATGGACACTCGCATGATTGTTACGCAGATGCATTCTCTCCTATCACTCCCCCCCCCCAAGGGCCACCGGCTACTCACCAACCGCACGAAACGCGACAGCGACGCTGTCACTCTACGGCGGCATGAAGCGTACGAGAGGTACTTCCCCGGTCGTGCTGGCCCAATTCTGTTGCATAGGAAGATGTAGTGTGATGCGCATGCATGGCACTACCTCTTCCTAAAACTATCCAGTTTTATAGCAGGATATATAACACATTTTTTTCACATCCTCTTTTCACCAGCGAGAAACTAACTAGTGTAACGCAAAAGCGTGTATCAAACTCGTTCTACAACACTTTAAGGTTTAGCGGCTTACTCTGTGATGTGTTACAACGTGGTGAGAATGATACAAGATATTTTTTAACTTGGAATGAAAACTAAATAACAGTATTTAGTTTTCATTCTATCGAGCCAGTGAAAAGCTAAATCAACACTTTGTAGCAGACTATTTGGTATTAAACAACTATCCAGTGTAGTTTTTTTATAAAAGGAAAATCATATGTAGTATATCATATAAAAAATCATATATAGTTTTATACAACATGCTATTCGAGAACTGCACATTATTTTTTTTTATTATATGCGAGGGCAAACGAACTTCTATAACCATGTGCAAGTTTATTGAAATTTCTTTGTATAAGGTTAAACAAACCGCCGTAGTAGCCCCTTGATGACTGCCGATGATCTTAAATATCCGCATGTTGTTATGTACAGCGGAGGTGATGGTAAAGCAGCCTTCCCCGTCTCTTCTGATGAGCCATAGGAAACTCGCAAAACTCACGAAATGCGACGGCATCAGCGTTATAGACATGAGCGAAAGGTTACCATGTCGGCCCATTCGGCTGCAATATAGAATGGGTCTACCTTACGTCAAACAAAAACTCCGTGGGTTTCACAATGCGTCAATAGTGGACATAATTGACTCTCCGCTAGGCTGTGTACTACAAAATTACAAGTATTTAGTAATAAATTGATTTCTTATACGTTGGCTCATGGACTATTAACATTGCATTCTGCGCCAATCTGAATTTATAATAATTAATGATAAACAATGATGATTAATTAATAAATAAGGAAAGGTTCCTCCCAATTTGGAGACAATACAGTTTTAATTATTTGTGTTAATTAATTGTGTAATAATACTGGATGACCATATAATTATTTTTGTATTTTTATTAATTTTAATTTTTAGTAGACGAAACATCTCGAAACGGTTTTATAGTATCACGATATTAGTTCTTACAACAAGTATGCGGATATCTATGGGCGTCAATAATGATTCAGTTTTTTTATAGCATAGTAGGCAGACGCTCACAGCCATCCGTAACACTAGAGCTATCATGCATGCGCACATGCGTTGCCGGCCTTTTAGATCCTCTTAAAGATCCCTAAGTCGTATTAGTCCAAAAATACCGTAAACGCGAGAAAAGAATTGCGCTTAAATCGCATGGCAGAAGACTTCGGAACATCGAGATGGCGCTGGTGGAATTTTGAATTTTACTACGGGGAGTCCGAATGATTCCTTGGAACACACCCCGTGATAGGTGCGGTAGAAAATGCACAGTGAACTGGCATCTGAAAGGCGAGTGTAAAGCTGGTTGGAAAGATCTTGGTCATGAACGACTCGAGTCGCTCCACGTTAGACACGATCTACTGGAGTGAGCAGATATTAGTCACTTGTCCGCTTAAATTATAATAACTGATACTATAAATCCAGTTCCTTCTAGTTTTTAAGTCTGCTTATAATTGTTGAAACCTCATAACTTTGCTAATTAATGATGATCGTTGCTGCTGCATTTATCCAGACTTATGGACAGCAGATTTAATTTATAGAACGAAGGGAGCATCTTCAAGTTGCTGAAAATTTCAATCAAACTCCGTAACAAATGTGTGAAATATACGTAATTTTGTAAGAAATAAACATGTTTAACAAAAAGCGTAATTAATGTTTTGGAACCGGCCGCAAGTATAAGGCCTTTTCGAAATGCAATCCTCCGGGGACGTGTTTTTAATTTGCGAGATGCGTTCGTTTTTCTTTTTGCCGCCTTTATAATTGTATGTTGCTGCAACAATATATTTAATGGGTAAATAATTGTGCGCAATATTTTATATTCTACAGTCTTTTTTATGTGACAAGGGGCACACGAGCAGGTGGTAAGTAACTACCGCCGCCATGGACATCCGCAGGTCATGTAGGCGCGTTGCCGTTCTTTAAGATGGGAGTGAGATCCTTTCTTGGAGAACTCCATATTGTATCGGTTTGGAAATACCGACGTTGGCAACCGGTTCCACATCGATGTTGTGCGCAGTAGGAAATTGCAACGCACAGTTGTAGACTTATCGGCAAGACGGATGTCAAGTTATGTTCGCTTTAGTTGCACATTGTCCATGATATTGTAAGTGCGAAAATGAGTCTACCTACCTGTGACGTCATCACTGCCAAACCGCTAAACAGATTTTGAGAAGAAATTCTTCTCTTCTCTTAGAATTATATATTCTACAGTGCTACCAGATACACTTTACGGTCTTACGATGAACATAGACTAAATTTCTATAGAGATCTATAGTGATCTATATTGATCTATAGTGATCTATAGTGATCTATAGTGATCTATAGTGATCTATAGTGGTCTATAGTGATCTATAGTGATCTATAGTGATCTATAGTGATCTATAGTGATCTATAGTGATCTATAGTGATCTATAGTGATCTATAGTGATCATGTGGAAAAATTGATGCAAATCACTAATCACTATATGCGATGCGATTTTTTCGATGTGCTGTCACGGAACCGGTTTCTTAGTAATCAGCTAACAAACCGAGTCTCCGTAAAAGCAAGTAGCGAATTAAAGCCAGTATGTGCACTAGACTAGAAATAAATTAAAAATTACATAAATTTAAGTAAAGTATATGGGGAAAAGTGGTAGGCGAGTACCGACGTCCATAGGTATCCGTATAATTACTATGTGGACTCTTATTTTAGTTATACAAGGTACATAAAATAAAAAGAAATAGACATACGAGTATATATACAACTAGTATCACCCCACGGTTTCACCTGCGTAAGTCTAGCCCTATTACTAGTAGCGTCATGGTATATATATTATCCTTTCTCGATTTATATAATATTTTTTAAATTTTTTTTAACACTAGATGTTTTCAATTCTGGCTAGTAGTTCCTGTGATTGGCAGGCGGATTCGAACCCATCCCCGTAACATACTAATTTATATATAAAGTCAGGTCCGAAGACTAGTGTAGGTATAATTTACGTGTTGAGTGACGTATGAGGCTCACGTTCACGCCCACGCGACGTAGTCAGCGTAGGCGTTACGTGATTAGCAACACCGATCGCTCACCACACCGATTAACACGATTATGTATGGTGTCCTCATCATGACTATATTAGGACAAAAACAACAAACTGACCCGGTATTTACTCGTGCGTGTTCCATCGTGTCGCTTCCACAGTAATCGCTTCCACAAAGCGAGGCAGTGGTCAATTGCGAGCTTCGTAGTGGTAAAAAGCCAGCCAAGTGTGAGTACACTGGGGATTCCGTACCAAGCGGAACGCGTTTCGCATATGCGGCTGTACAAACTGCGTCGACTTTGTTGAAGCACAGAAAACTAAGTTTCTCTTTTATGCTTCGAACAATTGCAAACCATTTACTGATAATTGACATGAATATCAGTTTGATTATTGTTTGCCTTTCTAATATAAGCATATTGAGTTTTTGATTGGACACACATACATGAAAGCAACAAAGTAATCTTATAAGAATTACTTCATTTCTTTTCGAAGCAGGCAACCCTTAAAAGTTTATTCCTGGAGCTCATGCGTTCAATCCTAAAGACATTTTCTCTTTATAGACCGAGGTTTTGGTCCCGCAGGTGGTCCGACAACCTCTGTGCAATGGGCAGTCGGCAGTGGGCAGTGGGCAGTATGAGTACGTAGAAGCAAATATTTAGTTGTTTATCGAAAGAGGCCAGTTGTCAAAGATGATTTTCGTTTTATTATATAGGCTATCTAGTGTAGTGGTAGGCATGTTCAGCCACAGTCATGAGGTCACGGGTTAAAATCCCGGGTCCCGTGTTATTAAGATTTTTCAATGTCTAATAACAGTCCGGAGTTTGGAAGTCGGCGGTGTTGCACCCCCGTGCCTCGGAGAACACGTTAGGTCGATCCTGCGCCTGATTTCTCTCCGGTCGTGTCGGATTACCATATTATTATTATTATTATTATTATTATTATTATTANNNNCATTATCATTATCATTATCATTATTATTATCATTATCATTATCATTATTATTATTATCATTATTATTATTATCATTATTATTATTATCATTATTATTATTATTATTATTATTATTATTATTATTATTATTATTATTTTCGCATCGCAGTTTATTTTACATTCGCAACATCTAAGTTTTTTTATAGTGTACGACATAGGGGACAAACGAGTAATCGGAGTACAGCAACGAATACCGACGACCATGAACTGATGTTCACATTACGGCGTTATTATGTGAGCGAGAGGTTCGTGGCATAGGAGGATGTAGTATCACGCAATATACACGGCACTACATTCTCCTTTGCAGCATGGCACTACCACTTTCTAATTTTCACTCGTCGCTCGAATTTTAAAATGTCTAACTCGGCATTTCGCTGATATGATATTTTAACAGATTTTAAAGTCAAATTTAACTTTTATCTTTATCCAATTTCGACAGTGTGTGTTTCAAATACATATTTCTTTGTTACTCAAATATGAATTCTCTTAGGAGCTTGCCTTTCCAAATTTGCACGGCGCATTTTACCCATATGTCAACGTTGATTTATGAGACAAAGATTGGCCGGTGCCTTACGAGGATACAATTTATATTGTTGCTGCAACCAGACCCGTTTAAACATTTTTATAGTATAGGGACGAACGAGCAATCGGAGCCCTTTGACTAAAATGGCCACCTATAGATATGACATGACACAACCGTCAAGTGACAGCTACGCTGTCGCGTTTCGTCGTTATGTGCAGTTTGTGAGTAGCCGGTGGTACATTAGAGGGGATGCGAAAAGGAAGGCGGCGCATCATCATGACTACTGATGGTGTTTATGGGCATCGATGGCGGTAAAAAAATCTTGTTAGCCTCCACTATATGAAAATAGTAATTTCCAAGATCTACGCTTGATAGACGAAATACTAAGAGGTAGTTCTACGCCACATTGAGCCGGCATAACTGGGGAGGTACCTCTCGCTCACTCGATAACGCCGGAAAGTTTGCTAAGCTGTCTTATTTCTTGGGGTTTGTGAGTTTCCAGTGGCCCATTGTAGAGAATGGGAACGACGCATCTGTAATAATGTAGTGTCTATGGGCATTGGTAGTCATCAAAGGGGGGGACTGCTGAGCGTCAACGGACGCTAGCCGCCATATCACGACGGGGTTAAGTAACCGAGTCACTGCGATCACAAATCAATCCGATACAGACAGTGGTGACTCTCTTACAAAAAAATATCCTATAAGGGTTCAGTTCATGTCTTTCGTACGGAACCCAAAACTTGTCTACAATGGATTTTTTTTAGTATGACAATAGACAAATGAGAAATCGGAGCCTTTCAACGGCTACCGACGCCCATGAACATCAGTATAATTATGCTGATGCGTTGCCCTACTTTTCACCTCCCCCCTCGCCCAGTGGGCCACCGGCTACTCACAAACCGCAAGAAACACGACAGCGAGGCTGACACTTTAAGCCTGTATCGCCTCTTTCGGCCCAATTCCGTTGCATACAGAATATAGAAAAACTTTATTTAAGAATGAGTATTTAATCTAAACAAGAATGAGAATATTAAACATATGCGGACGCAATGGTGCATACCATGCATGGCTCTACCTCCACCTATGCAGCATGGCACTACCTCTGACGAGACACTACGTCTTACAAAATAAACCTTTATATATATTCAAATAATTATTTGTTATAACATGCCTTTATACGACAAATATTTACTTGAGTCTAGAGCAGGGTTTCCCAAAATAGTTGCCGCGGCTCTTGTACATCGCAAACGTATGTCAGGGGTGCAGCCCGGGCGTACGGGCTGCACCCCTGACATACGTTTGCGACTTAGGAGTCACGTCTTACCAGGTGTAAGACGTAACTCCTAAGTCGTTCATCAATAGGATTTACATCAGTACAAAACAAATCACTCTTTAAATCTCATCTGCCCCGAATTTATTATAATTATACACGCAAATAATGGAAAGGACAAACAGCGTTATTCCTCCCACTGATGTTCTAGTCCGGTGAACTGTATCGCCAATAGTAGTAGGTCCCAACCTAAAAAAAAAAGTGAGGAGCTTTTTTAGCATTACAGGGTTGACGCAGTGATGTAAGTTTGGAAACCGCACTCAGAAGTACCTACATTTGAACTATATTATGAGGCGCATTCTAAAATATATCTTGCAGAAAACATTCTAATAACGGTGAGAACATCGCGACGTAATAAATCACGGAAATAAGTCCTTAATCTTAGTGCCGTAGAAGTGCATATATTTTCTCGTTCAAATCCTTGTCGTTTTCCGCTCGTAGAAAATCTTTGCATGCCAAAGATTTTACATGCGCTTACCTTTCTTGAAAATCTATTCTGTGAGTTTTCAAATGGGTATAGAATGAACTAGCTTCCCTAGTTTATGGGTTAGTAGTTGTTAGTGACTTTTCCGGACAACTGAGGACATTGCTATTGCATTTCCCAATTCAACGGAATGAATACATGACACTACATCCTCCTATGCAACGGAACTGGGCCGGCACGACCGGGGAGGTACGTCACGCTCACTTGATACATCCGTAAAGTGATACCCGCGGTGTCGCGTTTCTTGCGGTTCGTGAGTAGCCTGTGGCCCATGGGGGGAAGGTGAAAAGAAGGGCAACACTTGGGCATAATTATGCTGATTTTCATGGGCGGCAGTGGTCGTTGAAAGGGTCGGATTTCTCGTTTGTCCCCCTATACTATAAAAGAATAAGAAAAAGTGGTGAAGACCTATTAATGCGCCTCATCTGGCTGCCCTCTTTTTTCTTGTCCATACAGACAGATAAAACGGTAAGCAAGTTTGATTTATGAGTGAAGCAATAAGAGATATACATACATACAAACACATTTCCTTTTATTTTTTTGTAAAATATAATAAAATAAAAAATAAACATCCAAGCGAGCCAACGAAGGCTTTTGACAGCCACCGACGTTCGTAGACATCCGTATTATTGTCATGCAGGCTCGTTGCTCTCCTTTCTTGCTCTGCCCCAATGGGCAACTGGCTACTTCCAAACCGTATGAACGCGACAATATTGCTGTCATATCATTGCGATGTCATGTGAGCGAGAAGTTCTGTCCCGGTCGTGCCGGCCAAATTCGCCTGCAATGCAGCATGGCACCGGCTCTTATTAACTTTGCGTTTATAATATTAGAAGACTTCTGTAACAAATATCTAGTAGCTGTACAGACAAACACTGAACTAGTATTAATTTGATTGGACAATAAAAAGGCTTACAACATATCTCAACCAGCAGTCCGTCCTATCTTTATATGGATATTTCACTAAATGTGGCAAAAATAATTGATTTACTAAATACGTATAATAATTATACGTATATTAATACGTATTTTAATTCCAGCCTAGTGAACATTACACGTCACTATGACGAGAAATTCAATTTATGACAGAACAACGTCTGTTAGTTATTTTTCACACGCTTTTGATATGTTTTCATACCTTTGGTTACATTATCGATGTTTTCATAATGATCAAAACGTTTTATAAAGTGTTATATAGCCTGTGGTTATTAGAGATAATGCATGATTCTAACGGACTAAAATAATTTTTCAAATCGTTAGACTAGCCGTAGCCTATTCAATGCAAACAAACAGATAATCAGATGTTTCCTTTTTATTATTATATAAGATATATACAGCTAATGACTCCTCATTTATCAAAATCCATCCAATCGTTGGGAATTTTTGGCGTAGCAAAGAAGTGGATACATAAAACAATCGTTTCTCGAAAAACAATTACCCTATTTGACCCCGTCGGGCGAGAATAATATCGGGTATCTCATGATGCCGTCGGGCGAGAATAATATCGGGTATCTCATGATGCCGTTAAAACTTCCGCCACAGTCGTCAAGCGTTTTCACGAGGAAACGGACTCACAAGATAACTCCGTAGTAAAGAACTTGAGACGTTGAGAATTCGAGGAATTCTCTCAGACCTCCGAACGAGGAACATTTCCGAGATTTTCATGTTGATAGGATTGTAAATAATGTAAATTGTGTATGTTTACTAAGTTTAGACATAAGTGATAACAAGATTGAACAAATTATTCGTGAAGGTATATATAGTATGCAAAAATTGGTAAGTGATCACAGAATACAACCGTAAAGAGACGGATAAGCTATCGCGTTTCGTACAGTTAGCGGATTTCCGGTGGCCCGTTGGAGAGCAGGAGACAAGGGGGCCAACACATTGGCATGACAATAATGTAAAAATGTCTGTGTGCCGTATCATGAAAAATTTCACCTTTTCCCTCTTACTATAAAAATTGTTGTATCACTGCAGCTGCATCTTGGTGACACAACCTTCTGTTACGGTTCGTATGAGGCTGGTCTCTGAACGGTCTAGAGCCCAACGCCTTTAACAAACCTAATGAAACGCTACATCATAGCTGTAAAATTTTAATACGGTATTATGGGAGCGAGAGGTACATCCCCGCTGGTCAGCCCAATTCAGATCCCATGGCAGTGCCATTTACAAATATAAACTATGGAATAAATTAGTGCCTTAAAAATAGTATCTTCACGGTGACCACTTTTCATTCCGTGACCAGCTCGTTTTCAGAAAGCCTGAGCCCAATCTGCTTCGTCTCCAGTAAGACGAAAGTCATGCTACATTCTAGCCGTGCAGCACGTCCGGGCAAGTACCTGTAGCATTATCCTTATCCACGACACCGCAACTTAAACGGCATCGTGCGCGCGCCGTCCCACTAGAGTGGGGAGGAGTACCGCTTCCCCCTTATCGGTCCCAAAAATAATTCACACGGTGCATCTGTTCGCATCTGCGGGAAAAGAGGGGGTCTGTCCGCCTATCGTCTCCCTAAACCTGAAGACACAAAAGTCTTCGTAGTCAGTTGAACTGTTGAGGCTGGATAAGCGCCGCCAACTAGTATTACGTCCCTCCGAAAAAAAAAGTACCTGTAGCCCATATGATACCACCGTCAATTCTCCTCGTTTCGGTCGATGCGGCTTCAAAAAGTGATGAATCCCCTGGAATATACCTTATGCCCTTTAAACTTCACCCTCTTACTTCATCCCCCAAGGTTTTGAATATCTAAAAATACTTTCCTTGTGCTCACTCACATTATGAATAAACTGTACCTAATTCCAAATGTTATTGTTGTATGAGAAGCTTCTAAATAATGTTGTATTTACTATAACTAATTGAATTCAATGATTATAACAAGGATAAAGTTGAAATTCAATTTATTTTCAGCAACGTTTTGGTAGAAACCTAGTTAATATTTTAAATTAATTATTTTTGTTACATAATGGCCTTACTCAGTTTGAGTGAACACAAAGATTCTTCGAATTATGTGTTGCTGTCCTGTTTATTGCGCTATCATTTACATTAAATAGTTCCATATGAAATGCGATACTATAGTTAATTATTTTTTTTAATCTGAACTTATGCTACGGAAGCGAAGAGGAATCGAATACAACTTCATCGGATTGATATGATGCTCTTCAGCCGACGAGACTAGGTTTGGGGTTGAAAAGGAAAGCTACCCCGACTGTCCCACACATGAGACATGCATCAACAACATCCTCATATCAGCGAGAATGTTGTTGACTATTGTTATCATGGCATACCTATGATAGAGGGCAATTGAAAGTCCTGTAGGTCGAGGTTGCGAACGTATCATGGACAGCCGGTGGCCATTCCTAGGAAGTTATTTTGTAAGTTTTGCAAAATCTCTACGAGAGACGGTCCAGCGTGAACCAATATTACGCTGGAAAAGGACAATATTGGGCCGATGCAGACTTTGCAATCAAGTGAAATAACAATAAAAACTCAAGCAATAAAAAAAATGAGAGATGACTATTATGTTTTATGTTTTAAGTACACATTTAGAAATTGTAAATGAGGCTATTTTGACAAGTAGCCAATTCACTTCAATCGGGTCTAAGTTATTGATGTCTCAAGCTTACGCGAATGTTAGACATTACAATAAAACTACTTTTACGGATTTTATCGCGGCTTATTAAATTATTTATGTAGCACGACGTTTCAGAAGCTTTACAGCAACCATGGTCAACCACGGGCGGACCGTTCACCCGCGGGTGAACGGTCCGCCCGTGACCATGATAAAATCCGTAAAAGTAGTTTTATTGTAATGTCGGGTCTAAGTTGTTACTCGGAACATTTTTAATTTCCGAATGTGACTTTTTTTTTACATGGCGATACGAACGCCATCTGCCGGCTTCATTTACATGTATCAACAATATAAGTAGCTTACGAAGTCCTTTTCGTTTATTAGATGAGGACAAGATATAGTAAAAGCCAAGCAAATGTATTAATTAATTATTTCAACATCGATAGCGTTAGCCGAGTTCCAGTGATTAGTGGATGATTAGAATCGACCATGATACTATAGTGAAGGGCTCCGTCGTGCGAAAAATGGAGAAAATACAAAAAGAATTAAAGTAGAAAACAACTGTCATTCTAGTGTCTAATACAAGGTGTCAGTCATTGATTTATAAGAATATCAGGAGTTCCAGCCAGCATCACAAAACAGACCCGTACATAAGATATGCATACACAAAGACTAATCGGACTGTTAGTAATGGGATCCCGCTTTAAACCTTTTTACGCTACCATAAAAAGAACTATAGCTAGAAGAATGATATGAAATTGAAAATATTTTTATTTAAAATAGAATCATAAAGATTACTTTTTGGACGTCGTCGATTAAATCTACCACCGGTACAACCCCTAGCGCTGTCCTGAATAGAACCGGCGAAACAAACTCAGCGGGTCTAATAAATAATTAAACAATAAACAACAAGGTTACAATTAATATACAATTTATCAATTTAGAACAATATTTACTGTACAGAAACAGGCTAAGAAAAACTCCACGGTGTAACAACCGTCATAAATGTTAATAAAAATATATGTTACATTATATCATCCTTCACCACATAAACGTACTCTAACCACTTTTTAAATTTATTAATGGAATGTTTTTGGATGCTTTCTGTACTGTAGATGTTTCTACATTGGCCGCGAAAATAACAATTTACTTTTTATAGATTAGGGGGGCAAACGAGAAATTGGGCCTTTTAAAAACTACCAACGCCCATGAGGATCCCCCACAATGGGCCACCGGAAATGCGACCCTGTCGTTTTACTGAGTTTCGTGCCGGCCGAATTCTGTTGCATGGGAGAATGTAGTGACATGCACTTCGCTAAGCCTATGAACTAGTACATCTAGTTTGTGTCTATTTCTAGTGTTTCGATCATGCATATCACGTGTACATATTTAGGTCATTTATATTCTTGCGCACATACACCATGTTATCTATGTACATATACAAAATAAAATATCTTTATGATCCTATAATAAAACCGGCGCGTTACTGATTCTCATTGAGTTATTAATTAAACAGGCTTCACCCGGAGCGACTTTAAATATTTAACGACATGAATAATTTCCGTCCGTGTATACTCGGTGAGAAGACGTAACGGCCCGGATTTAGGAAGCTAAGTGGCATTATACGGGTACCTTTGTGTCTTGGAGATCACGAAAATCTGTTGGTATTAACGTAATTTGTCTCCGATCGTCTCGGACTGTCATCCCATCTGAATATGCTGCATTGCACCCGAACTGTGCCCGCATGACTGATGAGCTACCTATCGCTCAGATTAAGCCGCTGTAAAGTGACAGCTATGCTGACTTAAAGTTTGAAGTTTGAATTTCATATTGTTGTTATGCTCATGTCTATGCTATGAAAACACTAATCAACAAAGTTATTACAATAAAAATATTATTTAATGTGCTTTTGTTATGAGTGAAGCAGAAAGAATAATCAAAACCTGAGCCACATTCGTTTTCGGAAGTAAAAAGTAAAACGTCACGTACCTGACGTGGCGCCCGTTCCTAATTTAAATTCTGGCGGGCGATAGAAGGAAAGTTCTAGATGGATTTATATTCAGGATGTGATCTCGTTTTAAATTTTTAGATAATAATGAAGAGTGAGTACACGTTTTAGATGTAACTAGTTTCTAGTTAGTTAAATATAATGCTTGCAATTAGCGTTGTCAGGCGTCCTGATAAAATTCGGCATAATAAGGACTGTTGAATGGGTGTCCGCTCAAATGAAACGGCGTCCGGCTGGTCTGGCTATGATTAGTCTTTTTACTTTTTAGGCCAGACATAATCATCATCATCATGAGCCCTTATCGTTCCACTTATGAACATAGGCCTCTCTCAATGAACGCCAAGACGGCCGAACTTCTGCTACTAGCATCCATCTCGGACCGGCTACTACACGGAGATCGTCAGACATAATCGGGCTTTTTAAATGCCTGTCCGGCAAAATTTGACACTGTACAACTGGTTTGACTTTTTACATAGAGCAGTCCCTATACACCTTGTAAGCGAAACGGTCGTGGTTAATCATCAAAAGATTTTACATAGAATTATTTATCCCGTTAATACTAGAGCAGAAGTGGCAATGGGCAGGCCACATTGCTCGCAGAACCGTTGGGGAAGAAATGCTCTCTAGTGGCGGCCCTGTCAGCGCCGGGTACAAGACTGTACTCTGTAATAGAAAGCGTAGAGTTGGACGGCCTCCCAGCCAGTGGCCCGGATACAAGATCCAAGCTGGTCAAGATCGCGAGTAGCCGCAGATTGCAGTCAATTTGTGGCTGTGACTTGTGGCGCTCCTAGAGGAAGGCCTATGTCTAGCAGAGTGGATGTCTCCTGGCTCCTAGAAATTATAGTGATGAATTCTTTGTGATCCGGTATTTTGACTCAAGTGTCAGGACAAACTGGCTGGTCAGGTCCAGCTATTAGGATTGGCGCTCTGGCAAACCTACTTGCAGGGGTAGTGCGGATAAGTTGCAGGTAGCTTTGATAGACGTAATGGATCAAATACATAAAGAACCTACAAGACCGATTTATCCTATTGAATTCCCGATTAACATAATATGAATCTATCTGTGTCGATAATATCTTCACCTAGCCCTATTTCAAATGACGGGACGACTACCTGACCTAGGAGATTTGACGAGGGCATCGGTTTTCACACAGTGTGACTGCCATTTCACCTCTGTAAACTGGAAGGGAAACCAGGCCCAATCCTAGATCAGGTCGAATTCGAATACACGAGTCCAGGATTCCTCAAGATGTTTACCTTGGCCGTAAGAGCGCTCCGAAAATTTACGTAAGTTAGAAAAACTCGGTGGTATGTGGCCGGGATTGAACCTGGATTACCCGAATGGGAATCCGTACCACAAACATCTAGACCACTGAGGCTCTTTTCTGTGTAGATAATATGACAAAATTAAACGGATAAATATTTAGTTTTGACAGCTTGTGTTAGAAGTTAATTATATGGGATAGTTGTGACGTAAGCATCAAATAGCCGTTTGAAACTTTAACAGTAACCGGGCGAAACGGGCTACTAAACTACAAAAAAATCATCAATCGACTAGAATCATATTACTAATTGTATTAACACTAATAATAATAATAATATCTGTGGACTTATTACACCATGTCAGCCTAGCCTTGTGCTAAGTACCGCAAGGACTTGTGTTACAGGCACTAGGCAACGGAAACATATTTAATGTTTTATGCAATTTTATCTTTGAAAAGTATATGCCCTGGCCGGGATTCGAACTCCGCCGTTACATGCGTATCACACCCTCTAACGTTATCGCTAAGCGAATTGGTCGTCAGCCAATAATTAATAATATTGCACAAAGCCGATTAATATGAGTTAATTATGCCTGAGGGCGCGCAGGGACCCGACTCCTTAACATACACGCACATGTCTTAAAGTTGTATATAACTTAGTTAACTTTAGATGTTATGAACGCAGCTCCAAGCTATTGCTAATATTATATAAACTTTGTAAACTTGATTACAAGTAACTTACGAAGAGGGTGAAGTTTGTTCTCTGAAGAGGCACGCGATGAGTAAAACTGGAGGCTGTACGACTAATGAACGCTTTTTATTAGCGGTTAAACGAGCAGTCGAGGGTCTTTTTAATGAATATCGACGCTAACATTGAAATGGATCTGTCTACCTCGTGGTGGTGGACGTTCTACCACAGCCGCGAGGGTTGAAGTCACGGGTCGGACCAAAATGTAGTAGGAATTTTTCAATTTCTACCAGCAGACCTAAGTTGGGAAATTGACGGTGTTACACCCCCGTGCCTCAGAGAGTATGGTAAGCCGTCGGTCGTCTGATTTCTCTCGTCGTGTCGGACTGGATGACATCGGAATAGGAGAATAAGGGAATAGAGAATGCATTTGCCTCCGCACAGAGCTGTGCCCTATAATTTGCCCTGCACTCTGACTCGTCTTTATAGAGATGGCTGCCGGAGCCAAGATTCCGCGGATGCCATTATTGGTGCAGATGTCCCACATCATTGTAATGCAGCTATGGTGGACTTCTTCCCTCCCTCCGTCCAAAAGTTACAAAACTTTAAAGACATGCGAGCCGGCCTCATCCTGGAGGGCCTATTCCACTGAAATGCTCATGACACAGGTTTCACGATATGTTTTCCTAAATGAATTTATGCTGTTGAGAGTGTGTTCGTCTGGCGATGAGACTAGGTTAAGAGTTGAAAGAGGGACCACCACCCCCCCTCGCGCAGATGGGCGAGATGCATCCCGATATGGGAGTTTTCGTTACAGCAAATGTAACTACTGTTTTCACGGCCAGAGATCGTGTCTGACTTCTGGGGCAGCTTGCGCGTGGTATCTAAAATGGCGTCGGCGCTGACGTGAACGTTTGGCCCATGGTGAGGATCAAAATAGGCATGTAAGGATCATGATACGTGTAACTGGCGTGAAAATGTGTAGATAAATTTAGAAGCCACTACATCAGGTGACCGTCTGAGCATTCGCCAGTATGTAAAGGCCCACTATGTGATCGATCCCGTCCCGCTAGCATCGGATTTAAACTAATTAGAAGTGGATTGCTATTCCATCGAATTCACGTTAGAACCCGACTTTATGTAATTAGAAACGCTGGTAACTTCTAATTCTGTTACGCCGATGTGCTACAAAGGGCTGTAGGGGGTTATGAAGGCCGTTTTTTTTTTTTTTTGATTAAATAAACATTCACACATTGAGGGGCCAGTAAGGTTCTAGAGTGGAGGCCACGTTTAGGAAAACGAAATGTTGGCCGACCGTTCACCAGACGGGAAGATGATATCCGTGCAGTATCTGGTCCGGAATGGATGCGAGCAGCAGAAGATTGGTCATCTTGGCGTTCATTGAAAGAAGCGCATGTCCAGCAGTGGACCGATAAGGGCTGATGATGATGATGAAATATTCGTACTCGTTCGAAACATGAACGTTCGTACTTTATAACTGACATATATTTGTTTATGTCGCATGTATAATAATTATGTTTGTTGGTGTGCGTAAGAACACCAACAAACACAATTAACTGAATTTAAATAGTCTTCTTTTCTTAGAGAAGAAGCAGGGTTGCTACGCTCATTTCTCTCAGATTGACAGCGGCCAGTGAACAAACCCCTAATGATGTTTCGAAAGACTACTGAACAGATCTGTATTGAAAAGAATTAAGATCTGGTATTCCATGAGTATTTTTTTTCTAAAAGATATCTATATACCGCAGGTGATTCCGCAGGACGGCTCTTAACATACTAGTGAAACCAGATTCAAAACACTTTGAAAAATATGTATCACTAGCAGCCCGTCCCTGTTTCGCCGTACGAAAATATGTTACGCAAAATATGACAAATATTCATTGATTTACAGAAATACACACATTATAAATTTTAAACTCTGCCTCGTAAACACTACACGTTACCATGACAAATAATTCTATTTATGACAGAACAACGTATCAGGACAGATAGTTGTCAATATTCTCTGTAGCTGCGATATAAAATTTTACTTTATTTCTTTCTCACCTCTTGTTACATCATCGAAGTTTTGACAATGATCAGTAACGTTTTAGAAAATATTATATAGCCTATGTTCATCAGCGATAATGTGGGACTCTAATGGTAATAGAATTGTTCAAATCCAGCAGTTACGGAACCTATTTAGTAACAGCAAACAATCAAATGTTTCCCCTTTATAATATTATCGTATAGATTTTCTCTTTCTACGCCCCTCTGTTTAGAGCTAGATTGGGTTAATCCTTCCAAAAAGAGTCCAGCTTATCACGCCACCGCCGGTCGCCGGGTTGCCAGCCCATTTTCACTTTCATNNNNGTGTGATTGACATCCAGTATTCCAGTAGGACGCGTCGATATGACATATCGTCTACTCACGGTAGAAACGTGAATATTTAAGCTGGAAAGGTAGCCAACTACGTGGTAAAACCAAGAATAATTCACGACGAATATACACCTGGGGTCAATTGTATATTTAGCCCGAGAAAAGGTCTGCGATTGAAATGGAAATGGGAACAAAAAGCTTTATTTTGTGAAATATTTTTGTATGAGTCAGTACCGTGTAATAAATAGCTTCATTAAGTATCGTATTGTTGTTTGACGCAGGACCAGTAGAGTAAAAAAACTGTCTCTACGGAGAATTAGTTCGGGAAGCGTCCGGAAGCAAGTTCGCTCGCTGTATTGCATTATATTATACACTGATGGAATTTTATATTGAATCCTGTTTGAGCGGTGCCGTGCAGTATCATACAAGTCACTTGGTTCTCACTATACAAACGGACGTCATAAATTACAATGCAGTTTCTTTAAACTTTTTTCAATAATTTTTTTGTACCTTCACGCCTGTTATCCCCATAGAGGTACGCAGAGGTGTACTCGCACATCCACAACTCGTAAGTAGATATACTAGAACACCCACGATTAGCCAAGGTACTGAGGCCCATGATGTCATAGGTGGCAAGCCTATGGCCACTTCGGGCACATTCCAATCCCGGACAATGTAATGCGTGCTCAGAAAAATCTGAGAAACATTTAATAACAGTTGCCCGACCTGGATAGAACCCAGGATCCCACGCGTTTAACGGTCTTAAAAGGTCTTAACAGGCGACACCTCGAACTGTTACACCAAAGAGGTGATAAATTTTATTCCAACATTCACCGAATCCGCCTATTTAAAGTGTAACAAACAAAAGGTTTACCGGTATGGGTAGGGAGCGAGAAACTTCCATAATCATTTAGAGCAGGCTGCAATACAGCACCGCTCTATATATTATAAGAAAATAATAATGTCGTCTTTGCCGAATTTCGGCCACGGCACCAGCACTACATATTAGTGCTACACATGTGTGTGCGCAAACATAAGTGCACTCCCTGTTTCACCTCCCCTGAAATCAGGCGCAGGCCTAACGTGCGCTCCGAGGTACGGGGGTGTAATACCGCCAATTTCCTGTCATTGGACTGTTACTAGAAATTGAATACTCCAAATAACATATTGGTCCAACCCGGGACTCGAACTCAGATCCTGGCGACTGAGGCTGAACATGCTTACTACTAGACTACGAGGCAGTTACGAAAAAGAATACAGAGGTATCATCATTACATTTTTGTCTAACTTACACCTCATTCACACGTCCAAAAAGAACTGGTGCGTTAAAACAGCGAGCGTGGGTCAATCTTCTGTTCACACGCCGGCGCTTTGTACATTCTCGTGTGAACCGATGTATGGGAGGCTGTATATTACATTTCATCGATTTTTTATCCTGCAATTATCTCTCGTGCGAAAGGAGCCTCACGTTTTTTATCTGTTTTTCTTTGATCTATCATATTTTCTTTCCTTATTTCTCTTCTCATTCTTCTCTGATCATTAAAAAGTCCTGGAATACTAAATGATTATGTGAGTGATTCGACTGTCCTACTCGATTCTACTACTCACGGCGGTCGCTTAAAACAAAAAATATTGTTTAAGTGAGGCGAGTCGCCAGACTCAAGAACAGACAAAAGGGTTCAAGTATCTCTTAAGTTACACAGCGGTTACATATTCTAAAGACCAACCGTCCTGTTTTTCCAGGAAATGTCCTGGTTCTTGTACTTGCCTACCAACTTATTTTAAATAAAATTAACTTACCAACATGTTTAACGTTATAGAAAATCGTATTTCGAGCCATATGGAGAGTAGAGCTGGTTGAGATAGGTTTCACAATACCTCATCAAGAGGGCTAGGTGGTTGGAAAAAATTTGCGCGCCCTCAAGAGGAACGAAGTAATGAAATGATCTTAAGTAATAAAAAGTTTTTTTAAAGTCTAATATTTCCATTACTTGAGCGATTCAAATATAATGCTACAAATGATTAGAAATCTTAGAATGTATTCAAGTAGTCATAACAATTTGCCAAAACTTAGAAATAGTACTAGCAAGACACTTTATCTCAAGTGATGCTGGGCCCCACACTCGAGATCACACAAAAGGGTTCAAGTACTTCTTAACTTACACTGCGGTTACATATTATAAATTACAGTTACCAACCGCTCTATTTTCGCAGGACATGTCCTGATTGTTGTACCTGTTCATCAACTTATCTTAACTTACACTTAACCTACCAACTTGTATATGTGTATAATTTTATATGTATTTTTATAAAAAAATATGCAATACACAGCGGTATTTTTCCAGAACTTGTTTAGTCTATGTCCTGTTATGACCCATAAACTTACAAATTCTCCTGGGCCTGCTTCGGCCATGATATAATCAATGACACCTCAAAATCCATTTTGACATTGGCCGCTCGTCTAATTTGGCTATGGACACTTTAACACTTTAGAGATAACTAGAAGATACATAACTCTTCCCTAGTCCGATGAACTGCTATGACAAATGCATAGCTGCCATCAGAAAATCCCTCTGGAAAAAACTTCAGTGATAAGATATTTCTCATAGGGATTATTAATTAATTATAAAGGTACTGCTTATGCATCTGCTGTACATATTTTAACGATCATATAGCGTGCTCTAGGGTTAAATTTGGACATTAGAGAATTACGTGTCACGTTGTTGCTAGCTACTATGCCACATTAATAGGTGTTCGCCATAAGATAGAAACTCTATGTTAATTATAACCATTCCCCTTCGAATACATATTGATTGTGGAATCTTTTTTTAATAAAAAACAAATGTCATAGTCTATATACGTAATAATATGTTTGATAATGTCACAGTTTGTGTATTACCTAGGCCGAAGCATTGTGTGCGTGCCGCAGTGTGAATATCGTTTTATTTCATTAAAATCTTAAAAGCGAATGCAATATGCATAATTAGAAATATTAGCTGTCTACACATCTTTTCAACTGCACCAAACTTCAATTTCCTCCATTCGGGTAATTCTTTAAAAAATGTCATGGGGCTTTTAAAAAGTACACGATTTAGCCACTAGTCGACGTGTCTGACTAGACGTACGGTCTATAGTTTCGATGAAACAGGGCTCTAACAGAGATAACATAATTATAGCTATTATAACAGCATTTATTAATGGGGGGACAAGCGAGAATTCGGAGCCTCTTAACGACTACTGACGTCCATGAATATCAGCAGAATCACTATGCCGATGCGTTGCCCTCCTTTACACCTCCACCCCCCTAATGGGCCCACCTAAGATGTCACTTTGAACCGGTAGCATGTGAATGAGAGGCACCTCTCCGGTCAATTCCGCTGCAGTGTCGCATTGCGCTAGCTCCTACTGCATACAAATTATCTACTCCTTTTCCACCCCCATGAGGCACGAAATTTGTAATTTTTTTTTAACGAATGCATAGGTCATAAATGCTAACTTTAGGCATACTAAACTTCAGCTTGATCGGTTCCCGACATAAACAACAGATCTGTATTAAGATGTCTTTGGTTGGATTTATCCTGAACAGTCCGCAATTCAGGTCACTCTAGGGTTAGTGACATCGACGAGGAGTGCGGACACTTCATAAGGTCGTCTTGTCTTGTCACGTGTCGGTGTCTTAATATATAATATCATCAACATCATCAGGCGGAAAACGTCCATTGCAAGACATGGTCCTTAAGACCGTGGCTATAAGAGTGTAATATAAAATCAGTCTTGATGGACGATAAGAACGGTTATAGCACCATGAAAATAAGGAATGGAACTGTTAAGAAAAACGGGTCCCGAGATAACCCTTAGATGAGCTGGCCGAGAGACTGGCGACGACTTATTGTATCATTGTAACCAGCATCGCCCTGCGTTTCATCCGCGTACCTCCGCTCATCTTTGTCGTAGCATCATGGTATATAGCCTATATCCTTGATTAATGGACTAAATACCACAAAATAATTTTTCAATTTGAACGATCGATTGGCGTGTACAGAAAAACACTTAAGCTTTATATTATTAGTATATTTCTATTCGGGTCAATGCTTTTTGAGGTAAGAGCGTTCAAACAAACAAATAAATCACTCAGCCTTATATAAATAGTATAGATGTTACGCTACAACGTTTTTCGTGCGTTTGGATAAAGAAAGTTATATTGTACTAGCCAAGACTTCTAGATGTTTTAGTGGTTCAAATTTATTGTACAAATTTATTTCTGTTACGGCTAATAATTTTATTTCTTTGTCCATTTCACTTAAAGTTAAAGGAGTCAAGAATTTCTTCCTAAGTTTTATTCCAAACTAACTGTGTTACGGTGGTAAAAATCTTAACTGAATTTTTCATTTATTTTCGGGATTAAAAGGGAAATCATGTCGTAACATTATTATCATCATCATCACCCGGACATAAGCCTCCCTGATAGAGCGCCATGAGCCACGGTCGCGAGCCACTTGCATCCAGTGGCTCCCCACCACCTCTACAAAGCCATCAGTCAGTAATTATATAGTCAATAGGATTACACTTCTCTGTTCTTTGCCCTTGTACTTCTAATGCCTGTCACATTTATATTCACGAACCATCGTCACGCTGTCCCAGCTTATCGACACTGAATCGCCAATGCATAATATTCCTTTTGACATGTCCGGTCTATAACCGGATTTGACGGTACATAGCATATTTAGAATCGTGTATTTTACCCTTCTCAAATGTGACAGATTTCCTTTGGACGTATGAAATTTACATACATATCGTTAAGTGGGATGAAACTGTGTTTTGCAAATTAGGTTAAGGCTTGTTCGTGTTACGCGATAAGGCGCTTTTACATGACTACGGCGAAACAAATTGGTATTAGATTATGATTTTGTATTTTAGTAAATGTTTTTTGCCTGCCTTGCGGTACAAACTGTTGAATGCGTGACGAAATCGTTACGACGAAGTTGAGAGGAAGATATAATTGAATACCGATATCGCCCTAGCCATGTTGCAATTCACAAGTGTTTACGTTGGTGCACTCTCTATTTATTCATTCTCCTATTGCGATGGGACGGTAATCTGACAGTGGGAGCAAAATCAAGCGCGAAACTGACCGATTATCATATATTTTACTGTAGGCGCTTTTTTTTTATTATCAGCTACGTTTCGTATAACTAAAGAACTTTTACTTCGGTAGTGTGGTCACTGATTTCTTTTCCTCGTATCGTTTAGTACACGTAATTGTGGCAGAGGTGCAATTTAAAGTGATTAAGAAACGAGCATCACTGCGCGGTTTCAACCGCGTAGCTCCGGTCTTTTTACATGTAGCTTCATGACATGTAGCTTCATGACATGTAGCTTCATGACATGTAGCTTCATGACATGTAGCTTCATGACATGTAGCTTCATGACATGTAGCTTCATGATATGTAGCTTCATGACATGTAGCTTCATGACATATTATATAGCCTATAGCCTCCATTATTAAATGGACTATTCCACACAAATAGAATGTCTCAATTCGGACCAGTAGTTTTTACAGACAAATTTTTCTCATTAAAACCTTTTGTCTACAAACGCCTTTTAACGACTACCGACGCCCATGGACATCAGCAAAATTATGCCGATGCGTTACCCTCCTTTTCAACACCCCACCCCCATGGACTACTGCGCACCGCAGTTTTATGCAACGATGTAATATCATGCAATATGCATGATATTACGGCACTACCGCGTGCTATGCTGCAATGTCACTAACTCTTCCCAAAAACTATGACGCGAATTCAATGATATTTGCTCATCTAAAAAGTGTTTAGCGTACCTAAAAAAATAAAAGGCCGCGAAGAGGCAATAAATGGAACATTACCCCTTGAGATTGCGTAGTAAAGCGGTGTCATGTTCATACAGGCCTCCTCATTGTTCTAGATGCGAACTTTTCACAATACCCTACGCAATTACATCTCTATAGCCGTATGTTGTCGCGTGCTATTACTTAGTAATGTGGCGTCTGGTCCAAGTTATGTACGGAAGTTTATCGACAGTGAGAGAACAATGGGGTAAGAAAACGATAAAATATCACTACCCTCTATTGGAAAGCGACGGAGTTTTAGAAGAATGTTATATTTAGCTTATGGTTAACTTAATTTTATATGCGTAATTATAAATGCGTCCAGAAAAATCAAAAATATGTATGAAGGTGGCAAACTTAAGTGTATTACACACATGTTCTATTTTATTACACTAACTTTCATTTATTATAACTATTAATAAAAAGTTTTTTTTTCGGGCATGGCTCACCGCTTCTACACCTGTGTCTCCAAGACCGACAGCGGCCACAGCGGCAAAAATGTCTTGGGACCCGCAACTTAATGATCGAGGGTTGACCTAAAAGTTCTAATCCCGACCAAGAAAATGAAAGAAAAGTGGATCTAAATTTGTTTTTATTTTTCGACATAGTCTCCATCTAGTTCAACACATTTCTTCCACCTGACCTGCAACTTGTTTATCCCCTCGAAGAAAAAAGATTCCGGAAGGTCGGCGAAATAATCGTTTACTGCGACTATCACCTCATCTTTGGTCGAAAATTTCGAGCCACCCAAATGTTTTTTTTAAATTTGGAAATAAATGATAATCCGAGGGGGTTAAATCCGGCGAATAAGGTGGGTGGGGTAGCAATTCGTAGCCACAATCATGGATTACAGACATTGTTTCAACCGAAGTGTGAACACGTGCATTGTCTTGATGAAACAAAACTTTCTTACGCAGCATTCCCGGCCTTTTTTCTTTTATTTCTTCCCCGAGTATTCGTAAAAGGTTACAATAATAACTAGAATTTATAGTTTGACCTTTCGGTAAATAATCTACAAAAATAATGCACTTCGCATCCCAAAAAACAGAAGCCATGACTATGTTAGTCGACAAAACGACCTTAGCCTTTTTCGGTGTAGGAGAGTCTAATCTTTTCCACTGTTTGGATTGTTGCTTTGATTCAGGAGTATGCTGGTGAACCCAGCTTTCATCCATGGTAACAAATCTAGACAAAAAATCCTCGCGATCAGTCTCAAAAAGTTCCAAACAGTCTCGCGAAATTGTGTATCGAACTCGTTTTTGTTCAGCTGAAAGCAACCTCGGGACCCAGCGAACAGAAATCTTATGGAACCCCAATACTTCCGTTATTATATGTCGCACCCGACCATAACTAATGTTCGTTATCTCAGCTATCTTACCAATGGTCAAACGTCGGTCACCCAGTACGAGATCACAAATTTTTTCGATGTTTTCCCTCGTGGTAGAGGATGTAGGCCTTCCACTCCTAGGATCATCTTTAATGCTCTCACGACCGCGCTTAAACTCAGCTACCCACTTCTTGACACCGGAATACGACGGAGCAGACTCCCCCAAAGTGCTCACCATATCTTGATGGATGTCTTTTGGTGATAGGCCTTTTTTATTGAGGTACTTAATGACTGCACGGTGTTCAATTTTCTCCATTATTGAAAATTGCGTCAGATTACTCCAAAAAAGTAATTACAGAAAATTTGTATTGTGCAGTATCGGAATGAAACTGTGCACAATAAATCAATATGACACATACTAACAAATGACGGCAGATTTAAAATATGTCATAGCTCCATGTAGGTTAGGCCACGAACTTTTAGATCCACCCTAGTACTTATCGCATATTTTTCTGTACGTATAGACCTGTACGCAACCTATCTAATGAATAGTGGTCCATTTGCTCCGCCCGTCGCTCGTCGCCTGTACCACAACCGCCCGCCCTCGTTGACTTATCTACTTAGCGTCTACAAACGCAAAATTCAATGACATCTGAATACGTCAGGCGTCATCGTTACGCCCGTAATTACTGTCTGTTTTCCCATGGAATCACTTTACTGAATAAATTATATATTTTTGGAAGGAAGGAAGAGAAGTGTCATTTACTCATTGCTGGCGGGTGGAGTAAATAACATTATACCAGCGTGCAGTATTGGCTTAGATAGAAGAGTAAAAGTGTTTTTAGTAAGAGTGCTATGCTCCACCGTTGAATTGGGCCGTTGTGACTGAGGAGGGTACCTCTCGCTCACAAGACACTGAAGTAAAGTGACAGCTACGTTTCGTGCGATTCGTGAGTAGCCAGTGGCCACCAGCTACTAACCACACAAAACGCGACAGCTACGCTTTCACCTTACGCCACTATCAAGTGAGCGAGAGGTACATCCTGGGACGTGTCGGCACAATTTCCTTGCATAGGAGGATGAAGTCTCATGCACCATGCATGGCAATACCTCCTCTAATGCATCATGGCACCTAATTGATATATATTAAAATGTCCGAAGAGTTAAAAAACCCACAAACTGTACAAAACGTTGTCACGTTTCTGTCACATTGGTATCATACGAGGTCAAGGGTAATGTTAAGTGTAGGGGTTAGCTGCTCATGACAAGCATAAATGATCGTTATACAGATCCAATATGTGAAAATAAACATTAAACATCACAACGCCAGTTGTATACGCGTTAGCCTCCCGCGCCCCGCGCTCGCCCCTGCGATACCCAATCTGTACTTGAGCGCAATAACGGTCAGCGCTATTCTTTCGCTGGATTCAAAGCAATAAGTTTTACTAAAAAATATTACTTTTCACGAAAGGCTGGCGCAGTAGTAATATAGCTGGGATAATCGTGCCTGTTACGCCAAAGGTCGAGGATTCGAATCCCGGCCAAGTCATGGATGTCCACTTATGTGTTATAGGTATTTCTGTTATAAAAACCTTAAATATTTCATATGATACAATTCCTTAAATCTATTTTATATATATTAAAATTTACAATTCTATAAGAGTCTTTAAGAGGAGTCTACTGGGGTTTAAGGGACTGTTAAAGGTTTAGTTGGTCTTTTAGATACTTTCATTCAATTATGATCTCTCCGCATTCGCAATCATGAATAAACTTAAAGTAGTATCAGAAAGAAACAATAGACTTAATACAATTTTTAAAAAGAGTTAGTAAAAAGTGAGGGTATTAAGTCTTATCTGGTAGTTGTCCGAGACTCCCGGCTGCCACTTGGATGGTCCTTTTTATATATACATATAGTTGAGAATGGTTCCTCCAATCCTCAACTTCAATAGTTAGAGATTATACTGATAACTTATCTTCAGATTACATCCAAATTTAAAACGGCAAATAGAAAAAAGAATCAAAAAAAGGAGTAGACCTCTGAAGAGGAACACACAATCAATAAGATTCCATCCCTCTTGGCTTCATGAGCCAACTAAAATCAGGTAGAGTATATATCAATGTATATACTCGATTACAATTAACTAGCATTTTTTGAAAAATAAGATAAGAAATATGGCGTCGGCAAGATATGAAATATAATTATTATTTGATATATTTTATATCACGAATATAAAGGTTCACGACGGAAAAGATAAAACTATTTAATTATGATTTGCTGAGGGCAGATAGCGTCAGCGTTAAATCAATCCGTCGTCCAAGCCACGCCGAAGAGAAAAAAGAGTGACATTACTTCGATACCGATCACACCTCTCGTTTAACAGTCAAAGATAACAGATATACTTTTTTATAAAATGTTTAAGTAGCAAAACATAATTAATAATAAATTATAAAAACCTTAAATATTTCAGATGATGCAATTCCTTATATCTATTGTATATATCCGTTATCTGATAACGTTTAACAACAAGTACTTAAGGGCATTAGCACCGGACTAGGCTCACGCACGTGGTGTGATATAACTCAACAAATATTATTATTATTATCAAAGACACAATATTAGCCATTGAATATATTATATTAAACTTGTTTGTCGACGAGTGCGTTGCACCTGCGGGTGTTTGTAAGCTTTTGTTGGGAGTGCTAATAATAATGCTTCTTACAAAGTTCTCAAAAAGTGTTCTTTTATATATTCAATCTTTTATATTCTCATTTAGGGAGAATTCTGATGGTATTTAAGGAATGGCCCCTTGGAGGGGAGGAGGAAAGGATGGCAACGCAACAGCATAGTACCAATGTGGTTGTCGGTGGGCGTCTTCAGTCACTGTTGCCCCATTTCTATACTAATATATAATACTAATAGGTTAAAAATACTTCTTACAAAGTCTATAGTAAATTTATTTATAGTAAAAAAAGAAAGATGCGTGAAATAATTAAAACAACATAAATAAGACACTCTCTTTTATGTTCTTCACTGACACATATCTCCCTCTCATCCTCCATTCGCCTCGTTTACGTAACCCTCTCATCGCGCATTAGCCAGCCTACACCCCAAACTATGCACGCCCAAAGATTTTCTACTTCAACTTATTTTATGAGAACATAAAAGTAGTGTCTGTCAAATCAGCCAGTTTCCTCGTATTACTACAAATGATATATTACCTCGTTACAAGGATACGTCGTAATTCTGTACAGACAATGTTTTTATGTCTGCAGATAATCTTTATGGCAGCATAAAGATACAGAAAAGAGGAAACATTTCACAGGGTAATAGTCGGTCCGCAAGCATACTTTATCTTCACAATTGCCTTGGCTTGTAAAGACAAGTTCACTAAACTAACCTTAACATAGGCCACATACTGAACGAACACTAAAAAGGCTCGAAAGGTCACCAATGTTGGTGTGCGCTTTATTTTCTTTTCCTTCATTCGATTTTTAATTATATTCCATTCAATCCACTACAGCATCTTATTATGTGCTATTTACATTTAACGGAGATAGTACAGTAGTAGACAGTGTTCCAATTGAGCTGTTTCAAATGATACGGGCTTAGTGAATAAAAGAGGTAAGCGGAAGTTGAGAGGGACATGTAAGTTAGTAAAGATAGAAAAAGACGGAGTTAAGCTGGATTTGAGTGTGAGATATAAGCTACAGAATGTTGAAAGAGAGACAGTTACATTTTGTATAATACTGTAAGGACAAGAGCGTGAAATCACACATTTTCTTTCTCTCTTTCTCTCATAGGCTAATTAATACGAATGAACAAAAATAGTTTCGAATAACTAAACGAGTCTTAATTAGTCGTGTGGTCGTATTTCCTTATAACAACCTTGATCCATACTTTAAATAAATAAAGAATACTTTCTATACTATTTCCATTCGTTTACTAACTAATTAAATAAACTAGATATAGCCTCAAAAATATTTTTCTTTTTCACTTTTTAATTTTCGAGTGATAACATGAATCTCCATCAATAATAATACATTCAATCAACTATATAACCTTCTTCCGCCAGTTTTAATAGGAAAGTTTGTGATTAAAGCAACCTAGCTAGATGTGTGTGGGTACAGATAAAAGATATAGAGATCTGATCTCTGATGAAACTCCGAGTGCTTCCCATGTAGCTTTTAAATCTTGCTACTTAAATATTTTATAAAAAAAGTATACCTGTCATATTTGACTTTCACACGAGAGGTGTGATCTTTTTTCTCTTCGGCGTGTCTTGGACGACGGATTGATTTAACGCTGACGCTATCTGCCTTCAGCAAATTATAATTAAATAGTTTTATCTTTTCCGCCGTGAACCTGTATATTCCTGATATAAAATAATTAAATAAAAATTATATTTCATAAAAAAGGGTGAGTTCTTGATTTCTTACCGACGGCATGTTTCATATCATTATTTATGTTAAATTGTCTTAAAACTCTTAAGTGTTCATTTTGATAGTATTTTTTACAGGATCTGTATGGCTATTAATTTGATAGACCGTATTAATAATGTCTTATTTTGAATGTATATGCCACGTGTGAAAGTTTCATGTTAAATTCAGTTTAATTGTAACAGTGTTTATATATTTTCTGATTTTAGTTGGCTCATGAGGCCAAGAGAATAGGGATCTTATTGGCTGTGTGTTCCTTTTCAGAGCTCTAGTCCTTTTCTTTTTGCTTATTAAATTGAGACTTAATATGAAGATCTAATGGAACTGTATTCTTCAAATATTGAATATAAGGAATGAAGGACAATTGGTGGTTATGGAACAATAATTACACATATACAGGACCATCCAAGTTGCAGCCGGGAGTCTCGGACAACTACCCTGATAAGACTTCATACCCTCACTATTACTAACCAATATCAAAAACTGTATTAATGCCATTGTTGTTCTTGTTCTATTTCAAGTCTGTCCTACATTGTGAATATGGAAAGACAACGATTAAATAAATGTATCTAAAAGTCTAACTAAATCTTTATAGTATCTCTAACTCCCATGCGAAGTCCATTTATAGAATTTTATATAACATATTTTAGCACCCGTGCCACTTCTCACCAACCCTTAAGTCACTTTACTTAAAACGATGTTAGGTGCCGCTGCCGATTTAGTTAATCGATTATAAACAAGCGAACCAGTACCGCAAGAACTATTCGATGATCGATTTTCTCAAAATCTTCTAAACGGATTTTCATACGTATAGTAATAGAGATAGCGATTACGGGGGAATATTTTAGTGTATAGTTTAACCCCTGCTATGACTGCGCTACCCTACTACCCTAACTATTCTCCTGACCCGCTGACTATCCCTGCTGACCCGCACGGCCGAAGCCAGAGAGGGTCACTAATTTTTAAATGAAATACTCGTTTTATTTCCCAGTAAAACGGTCTAAAATATGAGAAGGTAATTTGATGTAATATTCATATCAACAATCTTCAGATTGACTGTTCTTAATCATAGGTTTGTAATCAAACTCCTGTTTCCATTGTAGTTCTAGTATGTAATAGTAATAATGATATCTGTGGACTTATCACGCCACGTAAGCCCAGTCCAGCGCTAATTACCGTAAAGACTTGTGTTACAGTATCAGACAACGGAGATAAATTTTTTTCATTGTTATTAATTTAAGAAATTTTATATATTTAGGATTTTCATTAGAGAAATAAATATAATACTTACATAAACGACGATGACTAGACGTAATTCGAACCCGCGACCTCTGGCATAACACGCGGACTAACCGACACGTTACCAACTGAGCCAGTCTGTCGTCAGGTGAAGTATTTGTATTCGGAAGTCTGGTTTAAAACGAGCTTTCAAACCTATAAATGCGTATAGCCCATAGATGAGAACTGCTTTGAAGGAAATATTAAGAAAGCTTCATAGGATTGAGACAAGTTTAAAATTGGTATTTGTCTACGGTCCGTAGACTCAGATAAAACCGCTGCCGCAGAAATGTTCTCTAAATCGACGCATATAATTTCAGTACTGTCTTGAGATTTGTGATATCAAAGGAAATTCTTCGGATTTGATATTATTTTTGACACGTAACACACGAGGGTGGTTTAAGTCACAAAGCTATTTGTGACTTTGAGAAGAATAGACGTCATTGTAGCAAAAAATTACATTATCTCCATCCAATGTATCATTTGTCAAACCCTTCAAAGTAGGCCTCAATTTTGTCAATTTTAGCTCTCACTTTCAGTGGTTGAAATTCTTTGCCCGCCAAGTCATTACGAACTATTCGATAAGTTTTGCTATCACTAGACGAGCGAACCGTGGCTATTTTCTAATGAGATATTTTTTTGTAAGATGTAGTGCCATGCTGCATTGCAGCGGATTTGGGCCGGCACGCCGGGAGGAGCGAGAGATACGCTCACATGACACCACCGTAAAGACATCTTCAGTGTCGCGTTTCGTGCGCCTTGTAAGTAGCATTGGGGGGGAGGAGAAAAGGAGGACAGCATCGGCATAGTAATGTTGCAGAAGTTCAGGGGCGTCGATAGTCGTACAATTGATCGGAAGAAAAATAGCTATGATAGGAGCGGTTGTTTCTTAATACTTGATAGTACAGTAGACTTAATACTTGATAGTACAGTAGACTTAATACTTGATAGTACAGTAGACTTAATACTTGATAGTACAGTAGACTCAGAGTATCTTGACATTGTCCATGTGATCAATAACAATAAACACTTGGCTGTCCCAAAGACTGTTGCCATCACTTCTCAGGCTGGTCCTAACAGATAGTTCTTATATACTTTGTTGCATATTTTTCGGTATAAATTCACTGATGTGTTGGTTCACACTTTATGTTTGGTTTCGCGAAGAAATGGGCTCCGTAGAGCGTGAGGCTCGGATGAACCGAATGCCCACTAACATCCCGCAGATGCCATCGATCGCCTGCCTCGAAGTGCCCCGGATCTTCCAGGCACAGGGCAACTGTTTAGTCTCCGGCAAGGTGGCATATTATAACATAATGATGGAAACCCTCGTTTCATCAACAATTATGAACGGACCAAGAAAATCTATAAGATCTCGATTACACACCTGCAGACATCTCTCAGAAGCAGTCACGTGATGTTGTTTTTTATCTATTGCAACTAAACGCGGCACCCAACTTTTAGAGTGTTATATGATGAAATTATGGGTATTAATATCGGGCAAGATATAAAATACCTTGACTTGATTTCCACATGATCAGCTAGTTGGTTTTACTTTTTGCTAGCTGGACGATCTGCTGAAACAATTTCGTGGCTTTTGGTAATAATGTGGTTCCTCGGCGCTCGGGGTGATACCGAGTTGTTAGTAGCAGTTAGTAGTACAGCTGTAGTTGCAGTCCACGACGAAAGTCAATTAACCACGCATTGTACGAGCATCCCATGAGAGGGTGGTGAATCCCAGCGATGGTTTTCAATTTGTTCTTTGTGTGTCTGTAGATTTTACGGCGTAAACAGGTCCTTAATTAATGCTCGAAACTCGAATTTCTTCATTTTTTTTTCTTTGGTGACGCGGGGAGACGCATTTACGCGCCTTCACTAGCCCTGGCTGGGGTCCGATGGAGTGTGGGGCTCAGGCCCATTACAATGCCGAATACCCACAAAAACCACCGGGTCGCCTTTTGTGAAGTGGCCCGGAGCAAAAAACCGTAACAGAAGAGCTATAAATTTTATAAAACATGACATGTGTGGGTTTTCTAATATTTTTAATTACATCCCGACATATACATGTTTAGCTATTAGATAAGGAATAAGCGTGTATTGTCTACACAGATTTCACTTCCAACCTAGACTTTTGATGGCTATCGACACTCATAGACATCAACGTGATTTTTATGAAGATCCGGCATCATAATTTTTTCTTGTCTTCCTAATGGCTATTTACTCAACCAATTTCATCAGATTGTAAAGTGCTTGATGTATAGCATTAATTTAGTCGTAACAGATTCTGTCCCCGTGTCTTCAGAGGCATAGCTTTACGAGTATTATAAAAGTCTGCAGCGGTGATATTTTACCTTGACCCCACACTATTTATCAACCTCTAAAGGTGGACAATACTAAGATTAGCTAAGTTCTGAAGCCCTAACGGTATCGGAACCAAACCATTTATCCTTCTTGAATGACAATGTAAAAGGTCTATTGTCCTTTCAATATTCATCATGACGGGAGTTTGTTCCATTAACTAATGGGAACGGAATGTCCACAATATCTTTGTTGATAATAAATAAAAAAACTTCCAAGAACATTTCATATTCTGACAAGTTTTGATTTTACAGTCTTGTCGCTGAGGTTGAACAAAAGTTTTGAAAATATGAAATAATTCTCAGAAATCTTGGGGTTGGAGTTCATAAATTTGAAATAAAATAACACAGTTTTCTTGTTAAGAAACTTGGCGCATACACTACCGTGCTGTCCACAATCTCATCAAGCATTGAAAGATCAAATATAATGTGGGAGATGCACATGCTAAGAGCATTTATGGCACACGTTCACGCTAATGAAGGCGTATTGTTCGGATTGGTGTCTAACTTGAACAGTTGTCTGCACTGGTACAATTACAGATAAGAGAATATGACGCGGACTGTGCGTTGCTAGGATTACGCGCCGCGTTTCGTCTCGCGCCTCATACCGCACCTCGTTTGAGTCCCATTAAATGAGTTAGTGAGAATTCAATCTCATAGTTTCAATAATGTACAGTCATCCGTACCTACGCTTATATTGGTACAGAAATAAAAACGCCAAGCCAAGGTATTAAGAAGTTGTGGCATGTTGCATTGCATCAGAATTGTGCCGGCATGACCGGGGAGATACGTCTCGCTCACATGATACCGTCGTGAAGTGGCAACTTCGGTGTTGCATTTCGTGCAATTTTTTGTAGCCGATAGCTCATTAGATGGGAGCAGGAAACGAAGCCTACCAATCGACCTAATAATTATGCTGATGTTCATGGACGGCGGCCGTTATAAGAGAGCTCCGATTTTTGCTCTGTTCGCTTCCCTTACTATAAAAAAGATAAAAAAAAATATTAACTTAACATTATAATTAATTTACACTATATTTGAACTATTCTGAACATAGTTGTCTGGTCACCTGGTGTCAATTGACAACCGACGCCCACAAACATGTTCATCTATAGATAATGCAGATGCGATGATGATACACTCCCCCTTGCCATCCATACTCCCACTTGAACATCATAAATCCCAGCAGTAGCCAAAATGCCATGAGAAAGACTTTGCCAGTTTGCCAGCCCGAGCAGATATGATGCACAGCACTTTTAAGTTTTAATAGGTATTCAGTTCAAGCGCGGGTCCCACACATCCATTGGCATACCACCTAGGACCAGTAGCAGGGTATAAATGCATTTCCCCGAGAATTTTAAGGTGTACTAATAACAGCTAGGAACTTGTTGGTGAAAGACACACTGTTTAAGAAAGAATCATTTAGATCCGATTATAACAAGTATTTCGTATGGTAAGCGATGAATCTAGGCATAATTGAACGCCATTGTATTACCCGCATACTTCAGTAAATTGGTAAATTTACAGCCGGAATTGCTTTTAACTCATCTATGCAAAGCAGAGAAGGATGGTGTTTAGCTGTAAAAGTGATTCGTAATCTAATGGTAAGCATTTTTAACTACTGATTATAAAACTAAATGAAAATTCTTTATAGATAACTTAGCAATTGTGTTGTTTTACTAAAGTACAATTCACGCCTAAAGTATTACTGCTTTAGGCGTGAATAGTTCCTATAAGAGAATATAAATGAAGAAAACAGTTTATCAAAATACAATACGAGATCCTTTAATACATTTATGTCAATCCTGAGGCCCCCGAGCTGGTTTTGATTAAGACACAATACGGCCGAGAGCCTGTTAACAGCCGCCGTGACTGGATTGAATAAAACTACCTTTTAATTGGTACGCCCCGACTCGCTTTCCTCGCACCTTGCTTGCAAATGCGTCCTTTTATAATAAATGTACTATTTACGAACGTATTTCTGTCTTATTTTATTAAATCTACTTGGTATAACTGCAAACGTATTTCTGTCTCATTTCATAAAAAAAAGTTGGTACAGTTGCGATCATATCTCTGTCTATTTACTATTTAAGAAATGTCACATATTCCCGAGATAATCTTTGAAACTACAGGACCGATTTTAATGTATTTTCATTTTATTATGGTATAAAATCTTTAGAAGACATTGCGCTTGATATTTTACGTATAAAATATACGTTACGTTAGAATGTTTCTTTTATGCTCACTTTAATCGCGGCTCCGCTCGCATTAAAGCCACCGTCCGTAAATTATTATTTTTTCATAAAAGTATCCTATGACTAATATCTCTAAAAATATGTGTTCAGTAGTCTTGGCGTGAAGGTGTAACAAACAACCTTACATTCCTATTTATAACATTAGTAGAGATATTTACAGAAGTTTGTGAGTTCCCGGTGGCCCGTTGGGGGGCAACGCGTGTGCAGAACTGTTAACCGTGCGAATATTAATGGGCGCTGATGGTTACCAAATTGTGAATTTTTTGTGGTATAGAAATAAACGTCATAAAAAACTCGGTAACTTAAAGTGTGATTAATAAGAACGTCGTATAAAGCCCAGAGATATTACACTTATAATAAAATCATGAATATCCAGAAGAGCCTCTAGGGACGAAAGCGCTAGCTGAGAAGCTTTTAAGGAAGTGGAAGTCTTTTTAGAATTGGGCCAGCATGACCGGGAAAGTATCCCTGGCTCACTTGGTACCGGCGTAAAGTGTGAGTAGCCGGTGGCCCATTGAGGGGGGGGTTAATAGGAGGGCAACACATCCGCGTAACAATCATGCGAATGTCCATAGGCATCAGTAGTCATCAAAAGGCTCCGATTTCTTGTTTGTCTCGTTGTGCTATAAAAAAAAAGAAACCAATTTTTGAGTACCTAGGATTTTTATGTGTATCGCAATGTCTGTGCTGAGTAACTGGGTGACCTCACAGCACAGATATTGCGTTCGTTAAAAGTAATATCTGAGTGATAAAAAACTTAATATTCATAAATAAAATTAAATTTTAACATTTGCCTTGGTCAGACTAAACCTTATCTAACCGGTGCACTGACTACTTGGTTAAGGTAGCTGCGAACCGCTGGATGCAATTGCGCGCCTCCGTGACCTGGGACCTGGGACCTCTATCTGGGAGGCCTATGTCCAGTATTGGACGTCATTCGGCTGATAATGTTGCTTTGCGAATTCTTACGAACAGTGTCAGCAGTCTAATCAGTACTGTCTAACCAGTATTTTAGCAAAATCTCTTTTAGACAATTGATAGACAAAGACCTTTTGAAAAAAAAATTTTTTTTTTCAATAACACTCCTGTTACCATTTATTCTATATAGGAATTCTATAAGTTCTATAAATCTGTAAAAGGAGTTCACATGGGGTTAAAGAGATTAAAAGAGGTTTAGTCATACTTTTAGATACATTTATTTAATCGGTCTTTCCACATTCACAATCCAGGACAGATCTAAAATAGTACAAGAACAACAATGGAATGTTTAATAGTTAGTATAAAGTGAGAGTATGAAGTCTTATCTGGCAGTTGTCCGAGACTCCCGGCTGCAACTTGGATGGTCCTTTATAAATATAATTATTGTTCTATAACCACTAACTTTGACGGATTGTCCTTCATTCCTTATATTCACTATTTGAAGAATATAGTGTTTAATAAACAAAAAGAAAAAAAGTAGAGCTCTGAAAAGGGACAACCAATAAGATTCCCATTCTCTTGGTTTCATGAGCCAACTAAAATCAGGCAAGATATAAACTCTGTTACAATTAAATAGAATTTAACAACACGTGGCATACCACTTGTGAAAGTTTGATGTTAAATGTCACTATTCATAATAAAACTTTATTGATACGGTCTATCACATTAATAACCATACAGATTATGTTATTACTATGCACACATAAGAGAATCTAAACATTTTAACAGCAAAACAAGATATGAAATATGGCGTCGGCAAGCAATCATAAACTCCCTCTTTTATATAAATTATTTTGTGCATCGTTACATATTTGACATACTCGGCGAAAGTGAAAGAATACTTTTTGATTATGATTTGGCGATGGCAGATAGCGTCAGCCATCATAAGTATATCCATCGCGTGTAAAAACAGCTGTGTCGCGTTTTATGTGGTTTGTGAGTAGCCAGTGGCCCATTGATGGGATGGCGTAATGGAGGGTATGTGAATTTGCATATGTGGGTGTAAGTCGGCGTCGATAGCTCCGACTGCTCGCTTCATCCTACGCTATAAAAAGTCTTACGAGATTTTTAAAATCAGAATGTAGTTACTCATGCTGCGGCGCTTATGTCATTTTTTTTTTTTTGGAGGGACCCATTACTGCTGGCGGCGCTACTGTTTTCGCCCCTACAGTTCGACGGATATATCGAATACTTTTTCTCCTCTGATTTTAGGTACACGAAAGGGAGACGGACCACCCTCTTATCCCTCTTTTGCCGCAGATGGGAAGAGATGTACTGGAGTGTTTCATGTGCGTTACCTATGGAGATTATTTTTAGGACCGAAAGGGGGTAGCGGTCCCTCTCCCCACTATATATGGGCGCGCATGATGCCGTTTAGAAAAATAACGTATCAACAATCAAAGTAATCTATACTAATAATATAAAGCTAAAGAAGTTGTTTGGACGCGCTAATCTCGGTACTATTAGCTCGAAAAATTCTTTCTGTATGAATATTCTATCTAATTAGGAAGGCTATAGGCTATATAGTATGATGCTACGACTATTTGAACCGAAGTTACATGGGCAAAGGCGGGGGCCGACGCTAGCAACATATAAACAAAACAAAAGCAAACCGACGTGGTGAATTTTCCTAGTGTCACTCAGGCCATCAAGGCGAATCGAAACGAGACATAGAGATTAAAATCCAAACCTTAAATTATACTAGTTCCGCTATACATACATAGGATTAAACCGCAGTCCCCCTCAAGAATTTTTTTATGGCCACAATAGTTCATATGACAGAATAACAAAAATCACGATGACTGTTCCATATTTGGGTCCTACTTTCAAGTACAATAAAAGGGACAACATCCGGGGCCGTATTGGAAGGACTCTGATTATATCCTGCCAAAAAAAAAATTCTTTCCGATTTATTCAACCCGCCTCCTTACAAGGTTCATTATAAAAACGTTAAACTCCCAAAGAGCTTAGCAAAATATCCATTTGTATTTTGGAAATAACCAAGCGAACGAAATTGTATCTAATCAAAAAAATTACTTCAAATAGATTTTCATAAAACCATAACGGCTGAGGGAACGGATCCAAATTAATTCCTGTAATTAATTCCTGTAATGTTTGCCGAAGGGAATGAGCAATTAGAAATATAACAAATTCGAAGTTGATATACGATAACGAATAGACACTACACTTACGTAATAATTGTTATATCTATGAACAGTATACCGCAACTGTAAGTCGTAGCCTCCTATCAAGTCTGAGTAGACATTGTGTTTTTTTAACAATAATATATTTTTAACAATGAATTCCATAGTCATTAAGTTGGCTGTATTATAACGCCCTTGGTAGTAAGTCGAGCTGGCGGTTCTACTCTTTGATTCTAGTCTATTTCTTAGGAGCCACCCTCGTTAAACTAATGTTAGAATTCTCCTGTGTCTACTCTATGTGACCCTTGGCAGTTCCAGTCCAGTCTTGCTATTTTTTTTTATGTATAGAATAAGGGGTAAATGAGAAATCGGAGCATTTTTACGACTACCGAGACCCATGAACTTTCGCATAATTACTATGCTGATTAATCCCTCCCCCCCCCCTCTCCCAATGGACCACCGGCTAATCACAAAACGCACGAACTGATGTAGTAAGTTTCTAAAAGTACCCGAAGTATTATAATTTTAGTTGTTCCGATTAACGCAGACAGTACTTATTATATCTTGCTGTCTTAAGGTGTTAAGTTTAGTTTTGATTTGATTATGTTTATCACTGGGTCCCAGGCAGAGGGAAGAACCCAGCCAACTTCTCTATTGAAATTTAGATGTTTTTTTCAAACGTCAATATTACCCGAGAACATGCGACTTTAGGCGCGCTGTTTACGCGACAGCCCTGTGAAAAGTTTCAATGGCATATTTACATAAATAGATGCAACATTAATTCAATGACTAAGGCCGCGTTGAAACTAAAATTGTAAACACTGAATTCAGTAATTTAGGTCACGGTAGAGTTTAAAAGAACACTTTTAATGCCTTTATTAAACAGGCAGAGAAAAAGCAGTGCCAAATAATAATAGTGGTGCAAGTTTTGGCTAAGTAGCCTGTTATTGAGATTTGATGTTAGTCGATTAGACATATAAATGTTAATATTAAAGTCTACATGTTCTACGAGGGTCGTTATACACTTTTTAAACATATTCCATACTGGATATATATTAGAAGTTCAATATTAAGATACTCGTTGCCACCGCTGCTACTCCTGTCTAGTCAGGATCGTCAGCGGCAGGCGATGGCTTCCTTCTACGAGACCGTCAGGTCCCAGAAGAAACGTACGAGCAGGTGGGAGAGGAGGCTGCGACGTGGCCGTACCCCGCCGAAAACGAATGGGGGTACGAACGAGGCACTATCTGCAGCGCCTTCAGTAGTGCCCCTGTGTTCCGTGTCGGGCCGGGATGGGAACCCTGTCCATAATATCAAGACACAGCTCCATTAATAGAGACTGCAGGCTCCCGTAGGGGTTTAGCTGGTATTGCTACCCAATTGCCGAGTCCAACATAGGTCTGGGGGCCTACCCGAGTGCCCAGCCTTAACTAACAATTAGCATAGTAGTAATAGTTGGTTGTTTTTAATGGTATTTTGGTTTATTGTGACCAAAACGATTGCAGCGTAGATAAAATACATGTTAGGTGCATTTTTCAACACGGCGCCCCGCGGCTGCATACGCATTCTAGCGTGATGGTTCACAGCTTATATTCTTAGTCGATGTGTGAGCTGTCTAGCACCGAAATGTTTTTGAAATCAGATCTGTAATACTTAAAATGTCCAAGTGTAACATTGGCTAGAAACTCCGTATTAAGTGCTTTAAGAAATAACCTTACAGCTCTTAGTACGAAGCACAAAATATATATTTTTTTGCATAGTGTAAAGGCAAGCGAACAATCCCTATGACGACTACCGACGCCCATAGACATCCATATTTTATGACCATAGGCATCGTGCCATATACTTACGTTGTCCTCTTTTCCTCCTCTAATGGACCACCGGCCACTGACAAACCGCACGCATAGCATAGCTGCCGCTTCACTATATAATAAATTAATACTAAAAATATATGTATACCTACTTTATTAATGTATTTCATGTTTTTTCCTAGATTATGAAGCTCCGTGTCAGGCGCGGTCGCGGCGAGGCGCTATGTGGAGGGCGGCCATGTTCCTTCTCGCTCAGATATCTCCTTGTCAGTTCGCAACAGGCAAATATTGCTTTCATTGTGTTTATATTATTAAGTACTGGCACGCTCTCCGGTGTCACCGGCGTACTTCGCTGCCTGTGCTCGTAGCACCATCGTGTACAACAACACACCTTCAGTTCCCTAATACCCTAATGGGGCAGGCAGAGCATCGAAACGCAGTGCCGGTCATCACGATTCCTACTTGATGGTATACAGCATCTGGAATCAAACGATTTGAAACAGAAGCTCATGTGGCCATATCATTATCGCGATACAATAAAACCTTTATTTTTTTATCTTTATTTAAAAGCTGTAATAAATCATATTAAGTCAGCCTACAACCTTTACTGTAATAGACAAAACCACATGTAGAATTTAGTATTTCTATAGCTTTTTGATGTTATTTATATACAAGCTACAGCTTTACCAAGTTTAATTAAAACCCGATCCACAGTTTTCATCATCAACATGTAACAAACATTTTTTTTAATAGAATAGGAGGGCAAACGAGCAATCGGAGTCTTTTTACGACTACCAATGCCCATGAACATCCTCATAATTACTATGGGTATCCGGCTGCTCACAAACCGCTCGAAAAGTGACACTCAAGATGTCACTTTACAGCGGTATTTTGTGAGCGAGAGGTCGTGCCGGCCCAATTCCGTTGCATATAATCTATCCAAAATAAACTTTCGGTTGTATAACATTAGTATATATTTATAAAAGGTCGCATGCTGCAGATGAATTATTAGGCCTGCACAACTATGTAGATAGTCTCACTCTCATAATACCGCCATGAAATGATTACCGTCGCGTTTCGTGTGGTTCATGTTTCCGGTGGCCAATTGTAGAGGAGAATGACAGTAGAATAACGCATCTTCACAACAATTATGCAGATATCAGTTCATTAGTGACCAAGGCTCCAACTGCTCATTTGTCCCCTTGTACTACAAAACAAAGACAAAAAATATCTACACCCTAGTCACAAGCTCATCGATCTTTTTCATCTCAAAAACAGAGCTGCTCATAATCGTTCTGTTTTCAGAAAACCCACCACCATCGACAGAAACGGTAACCCCATACTACGCGCTCAGCACCGCCATAGCACCGTCACCGATAATGCTGAGACTTGGCAACTCAACCATAGATAGCACCAAAGCGTTTAAAGTGCCACAACCGACGAAGGATCCTGATGGAACGTTTGAAGTACCACAACCAAGACATACCGGTACAACGATTAAATTACCACAGCCGACGAAAGACGGAATACACACGCAACCTAGGCGAGGGTCTGATACCTACCCAACGGTCAGTGCCGTTGGATCATATGGTATACCACATGTGGTAAAGAATACATACTTCGACCACCATAGGAAGTATGGGCCTACGTTTGAGGGACCAGGGAACGTCACCAGGACCACGGTTCAGTTGGGCGATGATGCCCACTTGAACTGTAGAATTAGCTTACTTCAGGACAAGACGGTAAGAAATAGTCTATCATATTGACGACCTATAGGCGCAGTAGTGATCGAGAATGCCGCGCACGTCACGCGGGTTCTAATGCCGTTCAGGTTATGAATATTATGTATTTATTTCTATAATAAAATCGTTAAATATATAAAATCACATAAATTCATTAAAAGAATCTATAATAATTGTATACATTTTTGTTTTAGTATAGGGGACACTTACCCACCTCCACCCATGCTCTTGCCCACCTCTCGGTATACGCAGCGAATCATGGGAGATGCACGGGGTTTTGCTCGCCGGCTCTGTTCCCCAACGTGCAATTCTTGACTTCCTACATATTATTTAAGTGCCCTCTTGTTATTTCACACTACATTTTTTGGGGCCTGACACCACAAAGATAGAAATTATCATCAGCCTCCTCGGTCCTGATTATCTCGATGCAGCTACGTCGTTACCTATCGTTGCTCTTCGCGTGCCATGTATGCGCAAATGTTCTCAATTGCCTAAAACTCTGTTCCGGTGCGAACAAATCCTGGTGATAGACTGGGCCCACTGTCTTCCGTTCGATGCCGAGCAACATGATGCTTCGCTCGTTTTTGTACAAGTCACATTCCCACAGTACATGATCTCTGGTGTCAGCTTCATGACCGCAAGGACATGATGACATCAACATAATTATGCCGATGCGGAGGGCACCTTTTCACATCCCCCCCTAATGGGCCACCGGCTACTCTCAAATCGCACGAAACGCGATACCGTAGGTGTTCCTTTACGGCGGTATCACGTGAGCCAGAGCTACCTCCCGGTGCCGTCCCAATAGTGTATTGCACCATGCAATACACTACCTCACCATGCAATACAATACATGCACTACCTCCTCCATTTTTTTGTTAACGCAGGGGAATGCTATTACCCATGATACCTAGGGGCCTGGGTGGCACACCTCAGTATGTAGGACTTGAAATTTGGGCTTCCCACTGATTAAACCCCTACGGGTAGCATTCAGCCACTATAAGTGTAGGATCCCGGTTCCACAGGCGACAGGACTCCTACAGCAATAGCCTGACCCCGGCGAACGGGCGAGGCTTCTCCTCCTTAACGGCCTGTCCGTATAGCGCTATTCCATCGCGCCCCCGTTCGACGTCTGCGGGGAGAGGGCGCGTAGACAGCCTCCTCGCTCACCTGCTTGTCGGCTCCCTTCTGGGAGACGACTGTCTTGCAGAAGGAAGCCATCGCCTCATGGGACCCGTCATTATCGAGTATCGCAGTGATGATGCTCGTCAGAAACAAGTCCCCTCCGATGACTGACGTCAGATCGTGATGCAACCCCGTCCATCACGTGCACATCGCAAGTGTATGCTGGGCTCAGTCCACCGTTGCTTCGCAATGCGTCAGACGGAAGGCGAGGAGTTTCCCATCACATGCACATCCATCCCCCCAAGCACCGGGCGCCGACCGGAGTACAGTTGCCGGCAGGCGGCGCTGGTTCCTCCGAGGTTCTGAAGGAGTCTTTCAATTCACTCGCTGCCTTTACGACCTTCGGTCCTACCATAGCCAAGTGTGGGCGGAAGGTCCGCCCCCCGTCAAGGATGAACCCAAGATAATAGTGTGTGGGCTCATCCTGACCCTCTCCTCTTCGATCTGCAGAGCGACCCCCAGAGGTCTTGTCAAATCTGATACGACATAGATCGTTATAAAAATTTAGATAATGCCATGAGGGTGTAAAAAATATCAAGGTAAATCCTAATATAGCTGCAGCAATTAATGACAACTAACTGTCCTAACAGACGTTGTTCTGTCATAACATTTGTGTAACATTTACGAAGCCAAACATATGTATTTTTGTAAGTGCATGAATTTCTGCCACATTTTGTGTTACATAATATACATGTCGTAGTCATTCTGTACAAGTCGCCGTATAACATTACGGCTCGCCACTTTAAAAAACGGGGCTGTTTTGTGTTGTGGCGGGCTAACGTCTAGCCGGATTGCCTCTTGTTGGCAGTGATAGTGCGTTACAGTTATGAATTTAGGCAAAGTGTTTTGAGAGCAAATAAAAAAATAACCTAACCACAATGGCTTAGTCGAGAGCTACGCTCTTGCCTAAACCTTCGAAACTATCTGGGCATACTATTTTTATTTCTCTGTATTCTACAATCGACACCACTGTTGTTGTCGTGTCAAGCAACGCCGCGAGTGTTACAATCAAGAAACTAAAACGTGTCAGAAAGGCGGATAATGATTCACTTTATTTGAATAATGCTAGCTTTATTGAAGACCGTATAACGCCGAACTCTTTCTGGCACAATTTCACTCAGCCGTATTCAATGTGGCTAATCGTTGGCCCGTCACAAAATAAAACGGTCCTGTTTTTGAAAATGGCTAGCCGTAATGAAATATAGCGATTTAGACAATCCGTCTGTGAGATATATGGTATAATAAGCGTGATCGGGACGGACTGTTAGTATTAAATTTTTATTGTCGTTGTATGTTGAGGGCTAATGAGTAGTTGGGGCCTGTTAATGACTACTGATACCCGTAAACATTTATGTTAATACTATGCTAATGTGTTGCACAGGGTGGAAATAGGCCTCCTTCCATCCTCGGGTCTATATAGGCTACCGAATATTTACGACCCACACGAGATATAAAAACTATGATAAAGTAGCCTAAGAGGAAAAAAGTTTAAAAGCCACAGATCTATAATTGTGCCGAGTACTTTACCCAGACCGTACACCCGTTGAACCCTACTATCTATTTAACATGTCGGGCGTTCGTCCTCCCAGCTATCTGAAAAGATAAATTACCGACATGTTAAGCTCCCGTTTAAAAATGTAAAGCTGTACTTCCCCGCTGTAAAGTTACTTCGCTGTACATTTCTGAACAATATATCAGATGTTACCCTGATTTCAAAAATCTATCTCCAAATTCCCCGAGAAAGTAAGAGAAATTTTTTAACACTTTTTCCGGATAAAAAGTAGATTTAAAGTTTTATTATGTAATGTAGATTTTTAGGTATGTGCAAAGTTCTAACCCAATTCTTTCAGTCCTTTTTATTTTCTAATCCTATGAAAGAATAACGTGATACAGATCTTTTTTGCTAGTGTTAATAACATTAGTTGGATTACAAAATTTTCAATGGTTCTCAAGGATAAAACAGAATCTCTTTACTTTGTCTCAATGTCAAAATAAATATATTTAGAGTAGGGGGATGGGGGGGCAAAAGCACAGTCATACCTCTGCCTTTCAATGGGCTACTTGACGTTCACAAACTGTACGAAACATTACAGCATAACTATCTATAGGGGACATATAGGGAGACAAGATGGATTTGGTAGCAAAGAAATAGTACCACAGCCCCTTAGAAATACCACGTGTTTAGGTATCGTGGGTGCGCCGCCGTGGGCGAGACTCGATGCCGGAGCTCCTGACAGTGGGCGCGGTGACATACGCCGCAGACGACAGGGTGTCAGTCGCCAGGAGGTACCCCGGCAACTGGAGGCTGCTCATCCGGGAGGTGACGCCGGGGGACGAGGGAGTTTATGAGTGCCAGATATCGACACACCCGCCTAGAGTCTGCAGGACTTATTTGCACGTTAATAGTAAGTTTTCCCGTAGATGAACAGTGACAGTCAGCACAATAGTGTACTGAGCAGAGTCAGCTGAGAGGGAGCGCACGGCGCTGGGGGCCCGTGGGCTGAGGCTCATCGCACACTGACGTAGAGTCGAAACGATGCGACGCATCTCGTCTGCCGCTTGTAGCATACTTACCTCTGTTTGACTCATTTCTTACAGGGACTTGGTCCCATGAGTCAGACATGCGTCGACGCGTGCACAGGCGGTCTCAGCGAGCACAATGTCGAGCTGTACACGGACGCTTTATAGTTAAAACTGGACTACACTGCCCGTTTATCCCAATTATTGTTTTAACTTGATTATTTTGTTTTCAATAATATCGAATACCGTATGTATCGATACAAAGGTGGACGATAATGTGCATACAAACGCCTTATCATCATCATCACCATTATCAGCCCTTATCGGCCCACTGCTGGACATAGACCTCCCTCAATGAACGCCAAGACGACCGATCTCCTGCTCCTCGCGACCATCCCGGACTGACTACTGCACGGATATCGTCTTTCTACCTACTGAACGGTCGACCTCCACTCCAGAACTTTACTGACCCATCTGCCATCTGTTCTTCTGAGTGTATGACCGGGCAATTGCCAGTTCAGAGCGCGTGATATCGGATACTTTAGTTCTCTGCGTTATGACTACGTAGTGAATTCTGTCGGACAGAGGAACACCCAACATAGCACGTTCAACAGCCCGTTGAGCTACTGCAAACTTGCGGACCAAGTTACAAACGCTTACGATACGATATATCGATAGAAACACTTTTTGGACTACGTCTAGGCGTTCGATATCTAATGCGGCTCTGGCTCGACTGACACCATAGCACTCTTTGACCAATCGAGACCAACGTTCTTTGCATTATAGGAATGTGTACCTTAATTACTGGAAAAAAGAGGTATATTTGCTACAGACAAAAAATTCACGCGTAGATATGTTTCAGCTCCACGCCCGTGTAAGCTGACCCTTAATATTAGTTAATATAGAAGTAGCCTTTTCTGTACTATAGAAAGGTTCTCGAGTGACGACCAGGCACCGGAAGATGGAGTGTTGGACAGCCTCCTACCCGATGGACTTGGTCAAGGTGGAAGGGACCCGCTGGATGCAGGTGGCTTGTGACCGTGACCCGTGGTGTGGACGGCGTCCGGCTGATATTAATGATGATGCTGATGATATTGATTACCCTTTTATCTTTACCGAAGGTCGAAGTTTCTTTTCAGCTCCCCAAGTGTGGATAGTAGACGAGGGGGGCGGACCGCTGCTGGAGAAGTACTACGAGACCAACTCGACCCTGGCGCTGGTGTGTCGCGCGCGACACGTGGACACGCCAGCGATATTGACCTGGCTGCACGAGGGTCGGGTCTTGAACGCCGACACCACTAGGGGTGGCATAAGGTAGTGTTGTTGTAGCGCTTCTATTCCAGAGGGCCATTAATAGACCACCAAAGACAATAACGATCATAAATTGATGAACATCACTATATCGCCGCAAGATAAACTGCGTGACATTACCTTACCGATGTAGTGACGTAACCTTGTTACGCCAGGGCCGAGGTACATATATAGATAAAAGGTGGAGATCGTTACAAATATGAGTTAAATTATATACAAGAAATCACCACTACTGGGGGTAAAGGGACTGTTACAGGTTTAGTCACACTTTTAAATACATTTACTTAATGAAGGTCCCTCCATATTCACAATCAAGAGCAATCTTAAATAAAGTAATGCAAGAAACAAATAATTGAATCGAACCAGTTTTTGATAATTTAAGTAAATAAATCATAAGGGAACAAAAAAAAGGTTTGGTGACGAAGGGGAATACATTCACGCATGATATCTGGAAGCCCAGGTAGACCCCCAGACCTATGTTAGACTCGGCAATTGGGTAACACAACCAACTAAACCCCTACGGGAGCCTGCAGGAGGGACCCGAATCTACACGCAACACAACTGGTGTTATGCGATTGTGTGAGCGAGATGAGCAATAGTGGCGCAATATCACAATAGCTCGTTTAATTGAAAATAACTCCCCCACGTTCACATTAAACATGACTCGTCGGGTATTGCTGAATGAATATTTCAAAATAACTATTGTAACAACGTTTTTCTTCCCCTTTTTTTGCAGCGTGAAGATAGAACAGGTTCCTGGTGGAGTGGATAGCGTGCTGCGCCTGGCGCGAGTGAATAGCAGCGACGGCGGCAACTACACGTGCGCCGTGCGTGGTGCGAGACCGCACACCGTCTCCGTACACGTGCTGAACGGTACAAGTGCTGTTGCATTCCATCAAAGTCAAAATATTTCATTAAAATAGGATATTACAAATCTCTTTTTGAACGCCGTCATTTCATTACTACCGGTTCAACCCTAATCAGGACCTGAGAAGAACCGGCGAAACAAACTCGACAAGATTGATAATTAGGGGTAATATACACAAGTTACGTTATAATTGCATTTCATTCTATTACATTTTATTATAACAATACCGAAATTGCCTGAAGGGTGAATTTTATTCCCAAGGTGTGGTATAATATATTTTTTGGAAGAGGTAAACCTTGAACGAACGTTCCTTTGTGGTGTTTTAAATTTACTAATTGAAAGATATTGAACGTTTTCTGGGACCATATTGAATTTCTCACTTTGCTTAGCCTAATCACTGGTACATTCAATTGTCCGAGTTCTTCCGAGTATTACTAGCATGAATGTCGCTTTTTATATTTTTACGGACATACTAATACATTCATTATCTAAAATGTATTGTAAATAAACAGTCAGTCAGTCAGATTTCTTTACGTTTATCTTTCACTGAAATATTAGGGGCTAGCTTGTATATTGCACGAATGGGTCGCTTCTGCAGCACAAATACAGTATTGATGTCAGCAGCATTCTCCCACAACAGCATGCCGTAAGACATAATGCTGGGTAAGTAATTAAAGTAAGTTAATCTTTCCGTTTTTCATGAGAATCTTGTAATTTTTTTCTAGCACCATATGCTGCTGAAGTAAGCTTATTCGCAAGTCTCGAAATAAGTGGACCCCATTGCAATTTAGCATGTAGTGTTATTAAGAGAAACACCGTTCAGACTACTAAATCTGGATTCACGCCATTTAGTAATACATTGGTTGGAGCCTGCCTCATGTTTGGCGGGGCGAATTTAATGCATTTAGTTTTTTACTCTACAATATAAGTTATTAACGCAAAACCAATGTACTACCTTACTGAGAGCTCTATTCATCTCTCCATAATCAGTATGTGGTCTCTTCTAGAAATAAAGGACGTATCATCAGCAAATAGTACAATACTTTGTTCGTCTTTTACGGTAAATGGCAAATAATTTATATAAACTAAGTAAAGGAACGGCACAAAAATAGACCCTTGCGGGACCCCCATTTCTATATATTCACATCACAAAAAAATACTATAGCATCCTAAGACTCTTCCCATGACGCATCAATGGAATTGAGCAAGAAATTGGAATGCTTCATTAGTTCAAGAAATACGCCGCATCCTATACACACATATTGAAAACCATATATAAATAAGGTACAATAATATCAACTATCTATTTTACAATTTTCATAGACATAACCCACAGGTCTGTAGTATGCTTAGAATTCAAGATTTTGAAAATATTAATGAAGTCTTTGGACCCTATTTCTTTATCAATAGAAGCACGCTCTCTTTCCATGGGGAAGTTCTTCACTACTAATAGTATGGATTGTTTTAGGGACTCCAACCACCCTACCAAAGCATCACTGATAGTGCTCACGCTACACTCTGTCGTCTAGTTGGGAAGCTTCCTTAGAGCTTTGAGCATAAATACAGTCATTTTGTTTGTTAAAATGTTGCTCAATCGTAAACATAATTTTTTGGGACCTCCCTTTGCCTCAGTAGTTATTTCGATATATCACCGTATTCATCTTTAATTTATCGGTTTAAAAATTACCAGTGAGTCTCTTCTTATAAGCTGCAAGTCCTAAGTCATCTCTTAAAATACGTGACATGGTTCTAGGAGCTATCTTCATTTCCCGAGTAAATTTTTTTGCCTTCGGACAGGATTTCTTCGAATACTTGCCCTTACTGCTTTGGCCACCTCTTTCGAACGAATACTACGTGGACGGCCAGATTTTGCTCTGTCACAAACAGGGGTACACAATCTTTTGGCTAATACCAAGTGTATGGAGACTTTTAAAAATTTCATTTGGCTCCATACCTACTTTTTGTAATGGTATTCACAACAATTCTGTTCTCTTTATCACCCCACATGTTGATATCGTAAAATATTGTACAATGTATTGCCGCTAAAATGGGAAATCGCCTGCAATGAACAGTCGTATAAAAATGACAGATTCCAAATCCAAATGTAAGATTTTCTTATTTTTAATATTAGCAGTATTAATGGCCAGACCAAGTACACACATTGTCTATCACATTCATAACTCAGCAACATTGATAACATTTTCATGAAATTATATTAATAATTCATAAACCGGCTTTGATTTGGATGGAATCTCATTGACTTCCGTCTATTTTCGTTTGATTCAAATCATTGCGTAAACTTTTGCATATTCCTCGGACCACTTGAAATACTTTTATCGAAAGGTCATTTATGGTAAACATTATTTATCCTGAAGATAATTGAAGTTGGAGACATTGAGAGACGCCTTCCTGTCCAAAAATGTTACCACCATATAGTTCCCCATTTGTGATTTCCAGACCTAATTGTGAATTGCGCCAACAAGGCCGTGGAGGTACCTTTCGAACAAGTAAAATACACTTGTAAAGTTTTGTTTTTAAAAATAAACAATATTATTTCAATAACTAGGCTTCATTTCTAACTAGCATACTATGCATTTTAGAAGTTGTAATTAAACAGCCTAAGTCTACATGTACCCAGGTATCACCTATTAAGCAAGTATTTAAACCTAAATCAAAAGCAATAAGCAAGAGTCTTAAGTGGCTCCTTGTTCTGTAATTAAGCTAAACGCTTGTTGAGCGTAACTTTGCTAACTACAAAGTTCTGTAATAGAACACGTTTGTGACGCACATGGAAGTTCATTACACGCTCCAACTAGCTACAAGCGAGTACTACGCTACTGGTACATAGCGTTTACCGACGCCCATAGACATCTGCCTTATTGTTGCGTATATGTGTTACACTTTATTCTCTCTGCACCTCCCATGGACCAAAGCGCGAATTATTTAATTATATTTTACGGTGGGCAAAAAGAAAGGGGCACCTCAACGTGATTGTTGCTCTTTCCTTTCACTCCGTACAATGCGTTTACAGATCAATAGGAAACGGTTATCACGTAAAATTATATCCTCCATAAACTCACGTATAGACGATCTATATTTTTTGTGCATTTACACTTGATCTATGTCATTCTTTTCAGGAAAACATTCGCCTTTTGCTTTATCTTATTGAAGTGTCACATCTTCTTAAACTCCTTTTATTCCTCGTGTCTAATTGTCTTACCACTATATCAGTAGAACTGTACGACAACTAGTCCAGTTATATGAGAACAAATGATGGATGACTGAAGTAATAAATATCTACACAACCTAAAAGAATAGGAATCCTTGCCCTACCTTTCTCAGTCGGTCTTCTTCCTGCATTGTTCACGGAACACTCTTAATATTTGAAAAATCTACATAATCTAGATTTTTGCTTATAACTTCAAAGGACTCACCTCAAGACGACGTCAAGCTAAATAAAATTCCGCAAACTAATACATGACCGTTTGTTCCAGAAGAAAGCCTTGCAGAACTGCACGCCGGAGGAACAGCATTGGCGCCTTCAGCTCACACCATCGCAATACTGCTCGTTATATCGATAATCATGAACCAATCTCCACTGTTATCATCTGTGATTATAATCATTGCTCTAGCTCGTAGCTGTAAGACGGAGTGTAATGATAATCACAGTATCCCACTTCTGCTGCCCACGTGATATACTGTATGTAACTTAGTATTACATATTGTGTAACATAAATAGTCGAATGATATAAGTTCTATTAAATAAATAGAATTTTATTAATAATCTTTTATTTCTTTTTTCTTCTGTGCTTTCTTTTGTGCTTTTGCTTATGTGTTGTAACAACAGTATTATTAAAGAACCGACCAACCTGCCGACGCCTATAGACATCCACATAATTTTTATGCAGATGCGTAGCCCTCCTTTCGTCCTCCTGTCCAACGGGCCATCGGAAACTTACATATCGCACGAAACGCGACAGTATAACTGTCTCTTCACGACGTTATCATAGGAGCAAGTTGTACATCCCTGTCCTTTACCCCAATTCGGCTGCAGACCGGCGTGGCACTACCGTTGACAACTTTTAAATATCTAGAGGGAATTTATAGCATGGTATGCAAAATAAATTAAATACGCTTCAGCGCAGGTTGTTTTTATACATTAGCAGCTATCATACGATAGAAACTTCGACTTTCTATGACATCTATATGAATAGCAATAGCTGAAGTAGTACACTGATCTAAACTTTGAGATAAAAAAACAAAATGGCTGCCATTTCCTCCTTGAGTCTCTGACACAGGTACAAGGGACCCTTCCCTTGCGATACAAAAGAAAGAAATAGAGTAATTGAAAGCGTGAGATACTATAAGATTGATTAAATATTAGGTAGCAACCAGAGAGGTAACTCTTCTACGGCTTAAATACAAACTATTCAAAAAGCGGCTAAACTATCGTTTTTCCCGGTTGGTAGCCGGTGGCCCATTGAGAGGATTGGGTGAAGGTTGAAATCGCATCAAAATATGCGAATATGAACGCGCGTCGATAATTATTAATTGGCCCCGATTACTCGTTTATTCCAACTATGCTTACGTATAAAAAAAAACATTTCATAATTCCCCAAGTAAGTAGGTTTGGTTGGAGTTTTGCTTTAGTAGTTAATTGAAAGGTTTTATTCTAACCCTTCACTGTGACTCATGTATTGTGTGTGAAATTACCGTCCCACCCGATCAGACCAAGTTCGACTGTAATTCAGCAATGGCACTGCCTCTTACAAAATACTAAACATAAAAGGACTGATGATGATTCGATCCATATTGAAAATTAATATTCTAAACTCGATTGACCTCTGATAAAGATAGCAGTAGCAGGCATATTATAAAGTATCTGGTGCTACGGAACGACATTGCACTGCTACGAGTGCTACGAAATTGGATATAAATGACACCAAGCGTGGCAGTGCTACGAAATAGCTACGAGATCAAAATGTTATTCACTATTAAAATCGTTCCCAAATTTCCGCCGAACGCTTTCGCCTCGTGATCGTTATTTTTCTTACATTACACGACTAGATTAAATTTTCTTTATAATGTAAATGTTGTGTCTACATGAAAATTGACTTGATAATATATTATAAAGAAATAAAAATGTGCAAAGTACAAAATTTGTTTTTTGTTGTTAATGCGAAACAACCTAAAAAAATGTTAATACATTCTTTTAGCCGTTCGTATTGAAAATACATTATAAATTGAGCTAAAAGTCATAACGAATACAAACTTGACACCTTTCTCATTAATCACTTGAGCCTTAACGTAAATAACACCGACATTTCGAGTACTTAACAGATTTCAAGTTTCGATTTACGTTTGCTACTTCACAAGACTCGATATAAAATCTAAATTATAATTACATAAGTTATATATAGAAGTACCGCCATTATAAAATAGCCCAATGTACTCGTATTTATAAGCAGGTAACAAATTACAAGAGACATTCAGTTAGCCAAATTAAGCGCCGTGTTCATTTGATATTTAATGACATATCATTTTACACCCCCTATGTGTTTAACACGCCATTTTGTTGTATCAAAGAATATTTACAAAAAAATATTCTTTTTTTCAGTTGTTATATTTAAATTTCATTTACCTTTACATATGTACATATAACGTCACGTTTGCCTCAGTTCAACAGGAATAGACACCACTAAACACGATTTTTATGATAACATTAGAAAGTAAATACTTAATTACGTTGAATACTTGAAATAGTTTTATGAAAATAAATTTTAGATACTTTATTTGTTTATTAAAATTTTCATTACGTTCACTTGTAGAAACAGACGTGACCTAGGCGAGATTTTGTTCTGTGAGCTTTAGTACACATCCGCAAAGTCACCAACCGAGACGAGATTGTCGATGCAGAAGAACTAAGATGCAGTAAGAACTTATATAACAGCTGCATTGGAGAAAAATTATGCTGGTGAGACCACAGAGTGTGGGAGATACCGCGTGGTCACACGGTACCGTTTTAAAGTGACAGCTTTTCTTGTTACAAATGGTGTGTGAGTTTCCGGAGGCCTATTGGGTGAAAGGCGAAGGGAATAATAATTATAGGCTTCGGTAGTCACCAAGAGGCTTCGAAAGCTCGTTTACACTCACTGCCTACTAAGTGTTAATACCATGCCCAATTGCAGCGGAGTTGGGCCGGCACCAGGAGGTACCTCTCGCTCACATGACGTAAGGCGACAGCTATGCGGTGAGTAGCATGATATACTGAATTCGGCCCCCACGACCGGGGCTCTCGCTTACAAGACAATGACATAAAGGGGCAGCGTCGAGCGGTTTGTGAGTAGCCGGTGCCCCATCAGAGAGAAGGCAATGTGTACAACGCATTTGCATGACATTTATGCGGATTTAGCAAGTGGTAGTGCATTCTGCGTAATCGGGCCGGCACGACCGGGGAGGTACCTCTCCCTCACATATACGGATGTAAAGTGACATCTTCAGTGTCGCGTTTCGTGTGGTTTGTGAGTATCCGGTGGCCCATGGGGGGTGAGGGAGGTCAACGCATCGGTATAGCGATTGTGTGGGTGTTTATGGCCGTCAATAGTCCTAAAAAGGCTTTGATTGCTCGTTGTCCCCCTATTCTATATTTTAAAAAATCTATGACCGTCGGCTGTTTTTAAAATACTCCAATTTTTTTTTGCCCTCCTACAATGTAGAAAAACATACATGGACGACCGTTGACACTAGAGGGCTCCAAGTAGTCGATTGTCGATTTACACAATAAAAGTATGTATTTTTTATCTAAGTGTTAATAATAAAGGAGACAAAAAGTAAAGACAGAATGCACACACACGCCAACATTTATTGTACAATATTTGGCGTATCTGAGACATTCATAATCTTTGGTTTCATTTTTTATAATGTCCACGTCGTTACAAGGGATAAATGTAATACATTTTTTAAAGTCATCCTTTTGTTACGAGGCTGTGCACATTGTTATTCTTTTATACCTACACGCGAAGCAATTATTTTAAATTGAATATCTCCTCCGTGAGCTGGGACGTAATATTATAATTTTTTTGTGTTCTAGCCACGGATTGTTAAAATTAATTGGGAAACGTTAGAACATTCTATGGATTTGACTAAGTTAGTAAAACTCTCGACACATCTCGCTGAATACAGCCGCAATGTAGCACTAACACTGTAATTACCTTAAACAAATGTAAAATAAAAAGTTAGAGGCATAGTCATGCTACGTTGCAGCTGAATTCGGCCCCCACGTCCGGGGCTCTCGCTTACAAGGCAATGACATAAAGGGGCAGCGTCGAGCGGTTTGTGAGTAGCCGGGGGCCCAGTAACCAGGAGGAAAGGAACGCATCGGCATAACAATTTTGCGAATGTTAATGGGCGTCATTAGTCGCCGGGTGGCTGCGAAAGCTATTGTTTAATTGTTTGTTTTGAATTGTATATTATATCATATAAACAAAGAAAAATTCATAAGCTCTTTGAATATACGTCAAAAATATCTTGTCACAATGTCCGCTTTGGAAACTATGGTGTTACCTCCGTGTTTAGTAAACACTTAAGGGCGTGTGCATTTGTAGGAGTTCACTGATGCATTGCAGCTGGATTGGGCTAGTGCGACCGGGGAGGCCTCTCGCTCACATAACACCAACGTAAGGTGAACGTTGTGTTCTCGCGTTTCGTACGATTTCTAAACACCCAGCGGCCTTTTTCGTAGAATAGGGGGACAAACGAGCACTCGGAGCCATTAAATGACTACCGACATCCATTAAAATCTGCATATTCAGATGCGTTGCCCTCCTTAGTAGTACTGCTCACAAACCGCAAGAAACGCGACATCGTAATTATAGCTGTACGAGGGTATTACGTCACTTCCTGCAGGGTGACACTAACTCTAACTAGGATACATATTTGGAGCAACTGGAACGCATGTTCGGAGAGGAGGAACGGCTTTGACTGCAAATTTGCCCTTTGTTATTCTTTCATGAAGAGGTAGTGCCATGCTGCATAGAAGGAGGTAGTGCCATGCATAATAACAACACTAACACTACATCCTCCTATGCAGCGGATCTGGGCCGGCACGACCGGGGCGGTACCTCTCGCTCACATAATACCGCCGTAAAGTGACATCTTAAGTGACGCATTTCGTGCGGTTTGTGAGTAGCTGGTGGCCCATTGGGGGGCGGAAGGAAGGCGACGCGTCGTCATAGTAATTATGTGGATGTTCATGAGCGTTGGTAGTCAAGGTAAACAAGGCTCTGATTCCTCGTATGCCCCCCCCCCCTATTGTATAAAAATAATATAGATAAAGACTGATGCTAATAATGACATTTCATCATATGACCCAAGAATTATTTAAAATGTACAAAGGCTCTCCTTAATTACTATAACCTAAGTGCCGGTTAAATTCAGAAGGCTCCGCGTTGCTAGGGGTTGTTGTGAAATTCTAATCATACCTTCGCTAATTAGCGACGGGCCTTTGAAATCTTTCACGAAAATTCACCCTAAATTTTAAGGATTTATTAAATTTGCTTTCGCTGTATCACTTAAGAGATTGTATACTGGTTTAATACTGTTCTAATATTAAAGTACTTAAAGGAATAAAGGAAAAACTAGTTTTTGACTATTCCTTCACTTGGAGTATTTACTCGTTTTACTGATAATCGAGTTAAAACCAGATAAAATAATATTTAGATGTTGTATAAACATGTTCCATTTTATAAAATTTACGATGGACACTAAAACTACTTTAGTTAAAATCCATGCTGCATTGCAGCGGATTTGAGCCGGCACTACCGGCGTGGTACCTCTCGCTCACAAGACATCGGTGTAACGCGACACCATTACAATCGAGTTTTGTGCGGTATGTGCGTAGCAGGCAGCCCGTTGGAGGAGTGGAAGAAAGGAGGGCAACGCAACTGCATGACAATAATGCGTATGTCTATGGAAGTAGCTGGTCATCAAAAGGTTGCGATTATTCCCGTAATATAAAAAAAACAACAGCAAAATGTTCCCTCGCCAAGTGTACACGTAATGCTAGGCACAGAGATAGTGGGAGAAGAATTGTTAAAACTGCCATCAATCCCGAAACATCCCACGATCCATGAACACGAACCAGGAGCGTGCCACCGAGAAGAAGAATAATTGCCAAGCGGTACGTGTACAGACTAGACTGAACAATAATTGAGACTGTACATTCTTGGAACGTGACAGAGGCTTAGCTTATCACAAAAAGGAAATTTGTTACTTATTTTTGTTTCCCCAAGAATTTCCAGTTTGCATCATTCGGAAATTTGTAAGTAATAGAATAATTGTCAAAGAAATTTGTATGTAGTAACATAAATTCCCGCTTGATACATAACGCGTTCCTGACAAAAGGGACACTAGCAGACGAACACGCAAACATCTAAGCGATCCCACGAGGAATACTTTTCTCTCTTGAGACACGCGACCCTCTAAGTGATCCCACGAGGAATACTTTTCTCTCTTGAGACACGCGACCCTCTGAGCTGAATATAATATTATTAAGTCGTCCATAGAAGTTTAAACAACACTTCTCATGTTCTTACAAGAACCTTGTCACAAGCACACCTTATAATAGCGGTATATAGGAAAACACTTCTGAGGTTTATACTTGCCAAGGCATAGGGAAAACTGACTGCGTGACTCTGAATTTATCATTGGAATAATGGGTTTTGTAAAATAAAATGAAAATTTCTTAGCATGACATGAAGTTATGTTCAAATTTGTTGTTTATTCTCATTAATGTATAATTATAATCTCTGAGACCTTTCAACGTTAGCCATGACATATGTTAATTACCGAAAGGACTTGCTCATGTACCTGCAGTGGTTTTCATTTAAGTATTATTGTATTTTCATTGTTAAGGTCCCGTGCCGTAAATTGCCCATCGTTTGACAGTTAAACATCTGTCTCTCCGTCTAACAAGACCTTTTATTTTCAGAAACATATGGTGTTTATCTGAAGTTCAAAATCAATATCAAAGGCCGCTGTCACGTTTCTTGTGGTCTGAGAGTAGCTGTTAGGATGTTTGGAGGGGAGGAGGAAAGGATAATTAACGGAATGATAACTATGCTGATGTTTATGAGCGTCGGCAGTCATTAATATTGATCTTGATTTTGATGATTGAGAACTGCCTGTTTGTATGTGTAACCCAGAAAATCTTATCACTGAGCGTAACACTTTTGTTTTGCAATTAGAACACGCCAAACTTCGACAAACAAAAGAGTAATTAAAACTGTATAGTCAATAGAATTAATTAAAACCTTTAAAATATGAATAAAAATTAAAATTAAGAATCATAAAAAATTCGTTAGAAATGAGTTACCTTAGTACAATTTAGTACAAT
>JAFELO010000797.1:308433-338276 GCA_017140195.1 Eumaeus atala
GTTCTTTGTCAGTTAAAGAAGTATGTAATTTACACCTAACTTAAAACTATCTTACGGTGACATCAACATCTACTTAAAAACTAAATGTAAAGTACAGTAAGCACAAAGATCGAGGTTTTTCATAATAAGTTAATTTCAAATTAATTCTATTTTTAGAATTATCCTTTGATGAAGGGTATTTTATAGGATTTCCGGTTCATCTGGTGTGATTAAATGGCGAGCATTATTGTCTGTGAATACTGCAACGATGACTTATAAAATATATTATATTAAAATGCAAGTTTTAAACACCTTAAACTAGGTGGCGCTATATAAGACAACTGAACTTAACTAGTAACCTTAAACTAGATGGCGCTGTTATTGTAAGAACGCCTCATTACTACCACTCTTCTCTAGATACATACTTTTGTAGTGTCCAATATAAAAGAAATTAAAACCATTCACAGTGGATATTAAGTACTACTTTGGTGTAAATTTAAATGCTTTACATAAAGAAATGAGATCTCTGGTCGGTTTCAGAGAACTACTGTGGTTAGAGGCCGTCAGTTAACCGCGTGATGTTTTCTTTGACATTTTAACTCCACCTTGGTGATGCATCGTGAGGTTTAAGACTACCCCCCCCCCCCACACGTTATATTACGCGTATTTTTTTGTACCTACAAAAAGCCTCATTTGTTTTTAAATATTTATTTATTTTTAACGGGCTTGGCCTTACCACTCATTGCCACCACTGCTACACCTGTGTCGCCAGGACCGACAGCGACATACCGGCGACGGCGGAGACCATTGATATGATCGCAGGAGAGGCCCAGGAAAAGGCTTAAACTGCCTTAGGAGGCGCAGTGGAAGTGGAAAGCTGTTGTGCATATGTACACTGTAATTGCTGCTCGGAGTCAGTTGCTTGTGACAAGAATTCACATCTGCGTCTCCCAAAGCCCCCCCCCCCCCTTATATTTTGTGATATTTAAGGAGTTTCACGTAATTAATGCACATACCCTTAAGCTTAAGTACTACAGAAACGCTTCACAGTAATTACCTGCAAACGAAACGTGAAATCGAAATTGAAAATTTATTTACACACAAATTCAAAGCCAATCGTGATATTACTTTGTGTCTGTGACAGCGGCCCTAAATGTTCACATACTTACACACTACACGGTCACATTATCTGTAAACTAGTGTAAACCAGTTCTCCTTCATCTCCTCGCGCTAGCCCGTTGCGTCAGTACATCGGTGCACTGTACCAAAGCGCAGTTTAGACGTCAACGACGTCCCGTTTACACATATTGTAACCGAGATATACATACCTCTTGTAGTGGTTCATAAGTTTCCCATATTTTTGAATATCACATAGATAATTAATCGGGCTTATATCACCATTTCAATACTGGAACACTTGTCGGTAATTTCCTGGTGTTAATATTAAAGAATTCATTGATTTGAGTTGTGTAGATAGTTCCATTGGAGCCGAATCGGGCCGACACGATCGGACAGGTACTCCCCAGTAACATTTAAGGCAGTATCTCTATAAAATAAAAGTAATGATATTATTGCGTATTCCGCGGTTTGTGACTAACCGGCAATTACATGTGAAGGAGGCATCGCGTCTGCATGACCATAAATCGCGCAGATGTTAATAGGCGTCGATTGTAATCAAATATTTTTTTATAGAATAGGGGGCAAAGGTGCAATCGGAGCCTTTCTACGACTACCGACGCCCATGAAGAAAGGGCAACGCATCGGCATAGTAATTCTCATAATTACTATGCCGATGCGTTGCCCTCCCTTCCTCCCCCTATGGGTCACCGGCTACTCACAAACCACACGAAATGCGACACTGAATATGTTACTTTACGCCGGTATGAAGTGAGCGAGAGGTTCCTAATTCCGTTGCATAGGAGGATGTAGTGTCATGTACCATGCATGGCACTACCTCCTCTTATGCAGCATGGCACTACCTCTCCTAAACGGGTCCGATTTCGCAAGTCCATCTATTTTGTGTAAAAAACAACAATATCATCTCTAATCAGAGTAGATTCTACAAACACGAGACAGGCGAGTAACACAAAAAATACAAAGTATGTAATCTTGGCTTTTCTACTGACCCAAAAAAAGAGTCCTCCTATTTCCTTGAGTCCTTTTACATGGAGACGTGCTCAGTGATAGTTTGATCCTGACTTTACTTGTTTTCCACGTTCGGGCTCTACGACAGCTAGGCTGTCGTGTGAGTATTCGGTGGCCCCTTGGGAGGGATGAGGAACAACACACCTGCATAATATTTTTGCAGATGTTTATGCGACCAACAAGTTCCAAATTGGTTTAAGTTTTCACGATTTGTATTCATATTTTTATATCGTGAACGGGACTTAGTCGCGTTTATATACTATTTTACTATTTTAATCGAAATATTTACGTGAACCACGGACGTTGCGTTACGAACGAAACGTCGAGAGTCGAGTAAATATTTCGGTTAAAATATTACGCGATTGAGTTTCCGTTTACAATTAAAAAATCTAAACTTAAAGTTTTATTTGATTATCACCTCTCACGCTATCGACCGTTTGCGCATAGAGTACCTTACCCGCACCTAGAACTGTAACAAAAATGCAGGCTCTAGGAGACTCGTTAATCTACCAAGCTCTACATTAATTCGTGCACAAAAGGATACGGAAGCACCGCTCCGCGTCGTCGGCCAGCGCGAACTTGACCGAGGCGCAGCCCGGGCTCACGAACTCCAGCCCCGTCACTTGGCCAAACTCCGACAGCTTGTCGCAGAGTACGCCTAACTTGATTGAAGGTGGTATCTGTGAAATGTATGAAAAAAGACACTGTCTTTCTCGGACCTTAGCTTATGAGTGGAAGCGAAAAGAAGCTATATTGAGATACACGGGACTGCTATGAGTGCTCAAATAATCGATAAATCGGTTACATTATTATCAAAGTATATTATCCGCCGGACTCAAGACGCGGGGGTTGCTCGCGCGACATAGCTTAAGCTGCCTCTGAATTAATGGCTTATGAAGAGGATCATTGGGCTAGTCACTATAGCAATTTTGCAATTATCACCACTTGATTGGCATACTATTTAATTATTTTTTTTATTATTCTAAACATATTTTCGTCTTTCTGTATCACAATCGTGGTTCTATACACACATTTTAGAGACTTTTATTAAAATTTCTGGAACTCAAGCTTTATATAATATCTTAGATTAAAGGATCTTCGTTTCACAACAACAACAACAACACACCATCACGCACATTCCCTAACGAGGTAGGCAGAGAGAACGGAGCGCCACATGTCACGATCCCTTCATTCCTGCCTTGCCTCCTTCACTTTCATAACTCTCTTCATACAAACACGCCGGTGGCGATGACTCCGAACACCACCTTCGGACAGTACCCGACCACTTTGATCGTGGTATGTTAGTCTGGGTCTACCCCGGTACCTACATCCTTCCACATTCGCATCGTATATCTGTTTCGTTACGTTAGCACGTTATGCAGGGCCAGACCCTGGCTTAAACCGGTGCTTCTAAGCAATTTCCTTAACGTTCCATTCACTCTGTTCCCCTTACGCACTCCCACACTCTTCTTTCAACATCTGCGGTGTATCTTCCATCCCTGCTAAACACACAACCAAGATATACAAATTCATTCACTTGTTCCAGCGCTACCTCATCGACCATAATTCTTGCGTCCGTTCTGGTTACTTCCCTTTCAAATACCTTAGTTTTCTTCACGTTCATGTGTAAGCCCATATCCTCACAGTCACCTTTCATAATTGTGATTAGTGATCGTAGCTCAGATGGAGCGGAGCCTAAAAGTACAGCGCCGTCCACACAAAGCAGCCAGTTCATCACTAAGTCTCCCACTCTCATTCCCACATTCAACGACCTCAGTCCCTGGAGACACTTATCCAGATATAGGATAAACATGCGAGCTGATACTACAGAACACTCCTTAACGCCAACATTGACACCAAATCAGAGCGATATGTTGCAGTCCACCCGCACACACGCTTTGCAATCCAAGTATATGGACTGCAAAGCACGCAGCAGAGGCCCATCTATCCCATAACTGGGTAATATGTCCCAAATTTTCTTTCGCACAACTCTGTCAAACGCTTTCTCCAAATCCACAAAACCGCAGAAAACCTTCTGGCCCACAGCCAGATGCCTCTCTACGATGTTGCGGAGTGAGAAAACTTGATCCACACATCCTCTTCCTGACCTGAAACCCCCTTGTGACTCCCACAACATTCTCTCGGACATTCCCTGCGTTCGCCTTTCAATGATTTTTCCACACACTTTCGATGCTAAGCTGATCAAACTGATGGCTCTATAGCTATTGCATTGCATACGTGAACCCTTGCCTTTATACAAGGACAAGATGACCGCACGTCGCCAGTCTTCGGTCACTCTTCCGGTCCTCCAGCAGGTGTTACGGAGGACCCAGAAAGAGTCCTTGACTGAAGAGTCACCATATTTGATCATCTCAGCCGTAACTTGGTCTAATCCCGCAACCTTTCCGTTTTTCATACCTCTTATCGCACATACAATCTCTTCAATAGCTATGTCCTGATATGCCGCCCCGGCCACTGCATCATTTACGGAGACAAAGGCCGACGCAACATCCCGGACAGACTTATAGATATCTCCTAAATATTCACTCCATCGTTTTAGCACACTTTCCAGTCGGAAAGGTTATCTTTAGCTAACCTTTCCCGAACCTCATTCGCATACAGACTTCTAACATACAGATCTTGCAACTTTTCACTCTTTATCCTTTCATGCTCTCCGAAAGGCACGCGCTGCTTCCAATGGCGCCACCCCTTACCCCTTTAACAGACCCCTATATCGGCCTAATACTAAATAGTGGTCCGTTCCAAGGTCGGGACCTCTAAAAGCGTATCCATTAGAAATTTGCTGAGCCAACTATAAATCAAAATCAAATCTATTACACTCTTTTGATCATTCCTTCTCCATGTATATAAATGTGTGTGCCTATGTGGGAATATTGTGTTATTCACGAGGATATTTCTTTTCACGCATAAGTCAACAATTAGCTTACCAGCATTATTCACTATATATCGCCATACGGACCTAACATGTCCTCGAATCCTGGCCGCTTCGTCCCAACTCATCCATTCAGATCACCACACATAATATCTCTTTCGTTAGCATCTACCATATCCAGAACATTCCTTACACAATTCCAAAACCTTTCCAGGTTGTCGACGAGCTTACCGGTACATATAATGAGACCAAAAAAAGTCTCGTGATTCCGAGCTTGGTACGGATCCAGATAAGCCTTGACTCAACCATACCACACCAAGGACAAAAGTAGACCCACTCCGGCGATAGCATGATCGCTCTGGGGAACTCCAGACCACAGGGCCATCACGCCATATGTTGTATGTTTATTACATAAGTAACATAATGAAAGCATCTTAGTAGCTAAACCAATAAATGGGCTTATCCCACCGCTGCTGCATGTGTTGATAGCTGCAAACATCTCATGATCCCTTTGGTGAAGATATTACAGTCATGATTAATCTAAATGATCAAACTTCGCCCATTAAATAAATGTAAAACAAAACACAATGTCTGAAAAAATACTTACATTTATTATTTTTAAGCTAAACGCATTTATTCCTCTGTAAATTTCAAGCGGCCTAATGGATTGCTGTTGCTGCGACGGCATATAGGGGCCTAAAGGTCGCGGTGTAACATTCGGACGCATCACTGGAGCCTGCATGTGGTTTGTCGGAACATTCGAATTGGGCATTTGAGGTCTAAACGGCCCCAAAGAAGCTTGAGGTGTCATCTGGTTCGGTCTCAGAACAGCTTGAGATGCCATTTGATTCGAACCAAACATCTGATTACCCAGTCCACTAGAATGCATAGGTTGGATCGGCCCTCTTTGCTGAATAGGGTTTACTACATTTTGTATTCCCATTGGTCTCGAGGTTTGTCTCATTGGCATGGGAATTTGTCTAACGCTGAATGCTCCTGGCATAGCTTGAACCCCCATGTACCCATGGCCGACCATTGGTCTAAAATTTCTTGGTATGTTCGTCATTGGCGTGTTTAAAGCTCTCATGTTTGTCGTTTGACCATTAGCACCTAAGTTCGTACCAAAACTATTGAATGGTTGGCCAAAATTGGTTCCAGCATTTATTTGAACTGTAGGAACATTCGTTTCGACAATTTTATTCACATTCGTGTTTATAGGAGTGTCCTTCTGTTTTGATGCAGAGTCTATCAAAGTATCGCGGCTGGACTGCTTAGTGATTGAGGATTGGGGATTTGTAATATGTCTGTTATGAATACATGTTGCGTCTGAAGGGGTATCCATGTCTCTATCGGAATACTCTGATGGATTATCGGATTCAGAGTTATTGTTTGGTGATATATCCTTTGATTTTTCATCTTGCGTATCTATGGATAGATCCGGAGTTAATCCAACGCTACTCTCGGGTCTGGAAACACTTGGTTGTGTTATTTCTTTCAGTAAATCTGTACTTTTGTCTGTTATGAATATTTTTGTCTCAATCATGGTCGATTTTCCAGATAGAAACCTTTCGTACTGCCTAGCCACGTCGCGTACGGGTTTTCCATATTTCCCAAGGCCGGGGCCTAGGTGAGATAGACCTTTTGGCAATACTTTCCAATACTCAGAGGTAGAGTCCATTTTAATTTTTAGGGCCTGTCCATAAAACGTTTGACCATTAAGCATTGATATGGCCTAAAACAAAAGGAAAGCCAAGTAAAATATTTGTTATTGGAATATAATTCAATGTTCCTTGCGTAAATTGGAACTGTCAAACGTTTCACTTTAGAAATCGTAAAAAAGTTACACACGATAGATTTTTTTTTCTAATACAGGTTCATTAATAATTACTCCATTTTGATGAAATTGTTAGGTGTCAGTCAACAGACAGACGAGCAATCACAGTCACTTGAGGACTGTCCAAGCCCATCACACCTTCAAGGGAATGGTTGGGCTGGGCAGCTACTGCCCTCCTTCATCCCGTCCCTCCATTAGCCACTACCATATAATGTAGATCTCACCTGAACAGCTTCCAGTGGATGGGTGTACATGACGTTGGCATATCTCTTGCCGACCGTCACCACGGAGCACGCCACCACGTGGCCGGCCAGCTCCATCACCTCCTTAAGCTCTGATTTGTCACATCTGAACTATACATACAACAGTTAAAACCGCATTAACCTTTTTACCCGATTACGCAACGAGGTTTATGTATTTAGCTGTCTATGCATTCGTATATATATGTTCATATATATATGTTCATATATATACATATAATTAGGCACTATATTGAACAAGAGTTTGTTCAAATAAAATCGTTGGAAGTTTTTATTAAATTCTATAATCCTAATTTTACGTTTTTTATTGTAACACTGCGCCCAGGTGTTACTGTCTATGTGCAGTAACCTGGACGCCTTGACGCTCATAGGTTAGGTTTAGACTAGATGCAGTTGGTAAAGAAAACCATAGCAACGCATCTGCCAATGCTCATTCGTCTCCCTACTGCTCATTTGCTCCCTAATATTACAAGAGAAATACAGTTCTATATACATACATTGGTGACAAAAACCCAATTGGTGAGCGGCGGAGTTATGTCCAAAGTACGGAGGTACTCCTCCTTCAGTCCATACAGGGTATTCGGGTTCACATCCCACACGTCTATACTTATATTTGATTGACAGTCTTGTGTCTTCACATCTCTGTAAACAGAAGTTAACTAAAGAATTGTGTTAGCAGTCCGGTGTCGAGCCCAAAGACAAATTGGAAGAATTCTGCTCCTAATCTACTAATATTCTTATTTAAATATCTAAAAATGTTATAATTCAGATATATTTTATTTATTTATAGTATCAAATTAGAAACTGAAGCCTTTTTACGACTTATGACTCCCATGAACATTAGCATATGCCGATGCGTTGCCTTCCTTTTCACCTTCCCTAATGGGCCACCGGCTAGTCACAAACCGCACGAAACGCGACAGCAGCGCCTTCAATTTATGGCAGTATCATGTGAGCGAGAGCAACTCCCCGGTCGCGCTAGCGCAACGGCATCGTAGCATGGTGCTACCCCTTACTAAACTTTTTAAAGTAGTACTTGACGATAGTCAAAGGTTCTTGTTGAAGTGGCAGTGGGCTGATTTCTAGGCTACTTACTTGTTTGGAATGCTTGTGATACTATCAGATTCACCTTCATCATCACTATCAATGTCTGAAAAAGGTAGTTTGTATAATTTTTATTTATTAAGCGAATTTGGTACTAATAGATCAGCTGAGATATTAACAAATTTATACTATAGCTAAATATTCACGTCAGCACGAAGTTCATTGCAACTCCTCGTGCAGACTGCCCAAGATGTCAGAATAGAGAAAGGGGGGTTTAACTCTAGCCGTGGTAACTGTTTAAACAGCCTTGCTTTTTTCCTCATTCTGCTGACCAGGGCTCGTTCGACTTCTCGGTCCATATATATTATATATATCCAATAATAGTTAAAAGCCGTTGGAAACGCTCTCATAGCAGAATTCATCTTTCAACTGCGGGAGGGGGGGGGTGTCGGTCCCACCTGGTCTTCTCGCCTCATAACAATTCAATAAAGCTGTATAGTGCTCCTATTCGCAGCAAATTTAGTTCTGATGTAAGCTATGCTGTCACGTGATATGAGGGTCACTCCAGTAGCACATTTGCAGAGTAATAACCACACATCTATATAAAGTATGATTCAGGGGTTCTATATGGGCCACCACATCTTGTGATGGTCATCAAAATATTTGGTGCTGCTGTTTCTCGCCTTATACGACAAAAAGATAATCTTTACATTCGAAAACATCAACAAATATTGCAAAAGTAGGCAAAGTCTGATAAAGTTCGGATCTCATGAATTACCTTCGTTATCTACAGAGAGCTTGCCTTCTTCTTGCTTTACCTTCAATTTCAGAAAAACTTCACTTCTTTGGTCCTGAGTTTCAAATTTGAGTTTAACTTGAAAATCAGTTTCTGAATCTCTAAAGTCATTTACTAACAGCACACTTTCACCTATCTATAACAAAAATAAAAAGTATCTCCAAAATTATTTTTTTTGTGTTTCTGGTGATTAAATAATAGATATATTATAAATTTTGTATGTAATGAAGGTCACTATAACAAATAAATTAATAACTTTCATATGATTTTAGTTTACATTGTGGCTTCAGACTAGATCAGTGTAGAATATGTTCCACACCTGTCATCTCTCACAGGCAGTGAAATTATAGGTTATGGCAACTTACATTATTAGTAAACACAATTTTAAAATGTTTACCTCTTTCCTTACATAGTCCATAACTTGATTACAAGACCATCCTCCTACTGAATTACTTATCACCAGAGAGTGTCTTCTATTTTTTTCTTTTACATTATTTTCTATATCATAATTTGGGTTTACAATGGACTGATGTAGACTTTCATAGCAAGACAATCTATTTTTCTTTATGATACGTTCTGGGCTGTTCGATGAGCTATTATCTTTTCCATTGTCTTCCTTTAAACTGTCTATATTCCTTTTACCTCCAGTCGTAACATCTTCACTGGAATCCATGTCCAAAGAGTTATACTTGTCTATAACATTTTTTTCTGAAAGAAAGCCTTCTTTCTCTTCAGAGTTTTACTGTTAATATATTATATATTTATATAATATATTACTACTACTACTATGTTTAGATGCAATCTTAAACATAGACTTTATTGATTGTTGATCGATCTACTGAAAAGAAACAAATGAGTTTCAAGGATCCAATAACTCTATAAAACTAAAACCTTTCTATTGCTGCAATACATGTCACTTTATTTCGTAATGAAGGAACATATTTCATAGAAATGCTATGATTATAAATAAAGGCCGACACTCGGTATCACAAACAAATAACAATATATAACATAAAAAGTTTGTGCCAACTGTCACATAAGTGACAAATTTGACAGTTGACACTAGTGCGTGCAAACCATAGAGGTAATAAAATAAATAAAAAAAAGGTCAAAGTCCAACGCACAACGTCCATGAAAGATTAGACAAACAAAGATACCTAGGTCTACCGTCACATCTTCCGCCTGTGTCATTCCTTCTCTATTATCTCTATAGTGTAGACTTCAAAGTTATTTTACCCCTTATTTTTCCTTTTCAGTAATTTGGTATCATCTAGATATTACTGTCATCCCATACAAAATACGTGTAGTCAATGACATGCCTTAATGATCTATGTTCGATTTTGTCCCAAAAGATAAATAATTAAGTAACATTTTTTGGAGAAAAATTGAACTTATTAATAAAGTTCAACGTCACATATTAAGGCTGATTTTAGTCTCACGCTCACTGTCAGCGCTCATAGCTCAGCGCGTTGTTTGTCAACGCTGAGGCTCAGCGTGGCTCGTTTTAGTATCGTACTGACCGCCTTACCGTACAGACGACGACAAAATGCGAAGTGTATTAATTATTGCTGCTTTGTACTATGTATCCCAAAAAAATAAAAACCGGCGACGACGAAGACTCCATGTTCATCCATTGATTGAGCAGAGAGCCGTTGCATGAGAGTTTGTCTTGTTATATGGCACTTTGAGAACTGAAGAAAGCAAATTCTTTAATTACTTTCGAATGTCAACTAGAATTTTTTACGAACTTCTGGCAAAGATACAGGATGAACTGGTCCATTGCAGCTTACGAATCGTGCCTATACCGCCGATTGGACGACTAATGGTGACTTTAAGGTAAGAAAAAACATATTTACTCGTTTTATAATTATGTGTAATCATGGCAAAGTATAGGTTAGAAAACAACATAGGTATTTATTATTGTTATGTTTCATATTATTAGTAACTAAACATAATATATCATTCATCAGTACGTCTAGCTGTTTTATAAACAGAGTAGTATCCACTTCGCGATTCACCATGACTGTACGCGCTGACGACGTCCGCTCAGCTTGACACTAAAACGCTCACTGAACGCAGAGGCGCTCGTGCGATCGTCAGCGCCGACAGCTACGCGGGGCCGACGCGCGACGCGTACGGACGCGTAGCTATCAGCGCCGACCACCGTGCGCGCTGATAGCTACGGCGTCACCAAAAAGCGCTTCCTAAAAGTTCATATATCTCGGCCATCAGCGCTGACGGTGCACGTGCTGTCGGCGTGAGACTAAAATCAGCCTAATAGTCTATAAAACTAAGAATTATTTAGAATGACATATTCATAATGATCCGTTGATTGACAAATGCATAAATATTAAAATCGACTAAAAGAAATCATGATTTTATATCAATTTGAAGTTTTTATATCTATGAACTGTGGACAGATCCGTTTGTGTAGCCAGACTAGTACGTGGCAGAATATTTTTTATTCTAACGTCAAATTACAACTGTTTTACCAAAATTTTGCTATAAATAAATTAATACATCTACAATTTTTTTGAATCTACATACAAACTATGTTATTTTAATTATATTCATCTCTACGGTAATGTTACTGTTCTGTAGGTATGACATTTGTCAGTCACTGTCAAAAAATACAATAACTTGAAGTGAGAAACGAAAATTGAAATTTTGATCATTAAAAATTTTTGTTATACACATAAATTAATAAAATCTTTAAAAAAAAACGTAAAAAGAATAAAAATGACTAGCAATGAGGTGCTGTACATGAAAGGGATGAATTTGGTAAGAAAAGTAGGACGTTGAAATATTTTCGAAGCAAACATTAATTCTATTTTATTTATTGATTATAATAGAAATTAAACAAATGTAAAACATTTTAATTTATAACAGTAAGCTCATAAATTCAATAATAGCTATAGACGTACTTCGCATGAAGTGCTATCAATAGTTAAATATTGTAGAATATTACCTGTACAAACAGCAAAAAGCTTAAAATTGGCCTTTCTTCCTCCACATTCGTTATTCCATTCATACACTCCAGACTGTTAAGACTGACAGACATCTCCTTTTACAGCAAGCAGATTGGCATTAAAATATATCTGTATGAAAAATTGGGATGAGACTAATGTAGGGTTGAATTCCTTTATTGTTACTAGTATAAAAAAAAGTATTCTAGTCTCACGCTAGGATTAAGTAGCCTCGGCATAATGTAAATGTCATTTTTTTATCAGACTGAATTTGGCTTTACAATATAATTTAAAAGCAAATCACTTTTATTAAAATAAACTAAAATGTTACTACAGTTGTATTAGATTTCTTTTATTTATAAGGAACTCAACATTAATAAAAAAAAAGTTAATGAAAATTAAAAAAAAACATTTTAAACAAAAAAAATTTTGAAAAAAATCAATTACTTTACATTTACTGTGTAGTAATAGATTTAGAAATTATTTATATTAATATGGATAATGAAATGTATGTACTTTTATCAAGTACTTTATTTCTGAATATTTAAGTAGTCTATATGTTAGTAATAGAAAAATAGTGTGATTGATGCACCAGTGGAACCCAACTTGTGTCTATTCCAAATAAATAGTATGGATTTTCAATATTACAGTCAGAATCTGACCAGGATATTGAAGGAGAAGATGAAGATATTTGGGATGATCGAAAGTTAAACAATGCCTATGATAAAGCGCTAAAGATTGCTAATGCAGAGGTTGCCAAAAGGATTGCCATGTCTACCAACACTCAAGAAAAAGACAAAGAAGGTTGCTTTTTTATATTATAAAGAGGTGAACAAGCCGCCTGAGCCTATTGGCTTGTACTTATGCCTATGACGAACTAGCGGCAACATAACTGTCACATTATTGTATGAATGAGAGGCATCTCTCCGGTTGTGCCAGTACAATGAGACCGTAATGCAGCTTGCCACTAACTGAGATGTATTGTCACTTCTTTATGGACATTCATGTTATTATTGAGACTGTTATTCATTATAAGATTGTAATGTGTGTGTGCCAGAGGAGACTGCAGCAGAATGTTGGAGAACGGTATTTAGAGAATATGTGGACTGTATTTGACTGGAAAGTTCTCTTGAGCAAGTAAATTAAATATATAAAGTTACGCACTGAGGAGGTCTGAACTCAGTGGTAGCCGCGATGAGTGTGTGGCCCGTGCAGTCATTCACCTGTGTGGCCCCCGCTATCTGCTGCACTCCCCTCGCAAGTGTTCTGGCAGTTTCACACTAGCAGTCTAAATGAATGATTAATTATTGATGAATTAATAATTATCTAATGATAAGTTCCGTGCAGTAGCTGATCTGGGATGCATGTGAGTAGCAGGAGATCAGCTCTCTTGGTGTTCATTGAAAGAAGCTTATGTCAAGCAGTGGACCAATAAGGGTTGGTAATGATGATGATGAGGAATATCTCAATAGAAAGGATTTTTTAAGAAAGCTCAAGAATTGGTTATTGACAAAAAAAATGTGTTCAGGAATGTCAAGAAAAAGTAAATAACCAATTTAACAGATAATTTGCAACATTACATTTAAAATGGAAAAAATTGCATGCCACTGAATAACTAGCATAATTCTACTAATTATAAATTGTAACACCTCTGCTAGTTGATATTCTTGCTAATAAATATTATTTATTTACTTGCTATATAGGAACCTGATGATCCTAACTATTTAATGTAATTAAAATTAATAAATTAGTGGAAATAGTGTAGAAAAACAATTTTTTTTAGTTAGGTGTGTTAGAACCTTGAAGTCACCAAAATAATTGTACTTTGTTTTTTCCAGAAACTAAGAAAAATACGCATGATGTGTCTAAATCACACTTGGGGAAGCCTTCACATAAAAAATCTCCAACACATTGGAAGGCTGGTATGCACTGTCGAGCAGTGTACAGCGGTGATGGAGTAGAATATGAAGCACTCTTGCTGAGAATTATAACCGGCCAGGAATGTTTAGTGAAATTTATAGGTAATAGTATAGAGAGAATTTTATATCTACTTCATAGGTCCTCATATACCACAACATAACTAAGTTCCATGCCCATCACCCCCATGTAAACACCACTTACCGTATACAACTGTACTGTGGAACCAGTTGTCACCCTCGTCGTTAATTATATTGGATATGATTTACCTGTCTTGAAGAAACGAGCATACCCATTCCTTAAAGGCCCGCAACCACGTCTGTAAGACGCCTTTTCTTGCAAATATCTATGGGCTGTGGTAGTCACTACCCTCCTGGTTTGCCCCTAAAGAAAAAAAAGGTAATACTGCATTGTGTTGTTGCCGTCTATGCTCCAACAAAGTGTGCTAAGACTGGGGTAGTACCTATTGCTCATATGATACAGTCACAAAGTAACAGCTGTTTTATTTTGTTTGGTTTGTGATTTACTGGTTGGCCCAATGGAAGCACATCTGTATATGATGTGGATGCTTATCACAGTTCATTGATGATTTTATACTTTCTTTTCTTCTTCTCTTCAGCCGACGTTACTCCATTGCTGGACATAGACCTCTCCTGAGGCCCACCACTTTAAAATAGTTTATTAGTGATTTTATACTTTAAAGAAAAAATCTTTAGATATAACAATATTGTATATGCGAAGTTGCAAGAAGTAGGTACGCCTATTGGATGCAAAATCGGATTTTTTTTTAGCATGCAACCATCAAATGCAAAAAGAGAACATTGACACATCCCACTTTTGCTGCCGCATTGCTACTTTATCCATAAGCATAACAATGGACAATTTATATGATCGTACGCAAGTCTGACCTAATAGAATGTCGAATTGGATGAGAATGGTCTCATCCCAGTCGAAATTTAGGTCAGACTTGCGTACATACGGATGTATGGCAGACTTTCTACACTTAGAGACCATGCCAAGTGGACATGTCTCTTCCTGGTGCCGAATAAACAATCTTGTCGAGAATTGTGCAAATAAACTCTGATCATAGATAACTATGATATATCATGAAAGTTTGTGTTATGATCATTGTTTGTGAACCTCAAATATCGTATCGCTTGGATCATAGTATCCGCGCCTGAAAGGCCCACTGAGTGCTACTGGCGTTTAGACTGTGACGTATGTGTACTCTTACAGGTTATGATAACACAGAGATTGTCGCAATCACTTCACTAAACCAATCTCTGGGCAAATATGAACGTGCCAGGCAAGTGGAAGACGCATCTCTAGAGAGGGGCACGGATGATGAGTGCAGCGAAGGCTCCACGTTCAATTTGATGAAGATGGAGTGTAGTGACAAAGCTTTCAGCATCGCCAGTTCAGGTAAATTTTATCATTATTATAAGTAAACTAAAGTAGTGAAAAGTCGGGAGACAAACAAAAAATGTGTATGCTTTAGACCACACGACTAAAGTAAAACTTCGCACACTTCGCTCTCTTGCCCCACAGAATATTTCTATTTTGCAACTCCCGTTGGCCTGGTTTCTCTCGCCAAGCATTCACCGGCGTAGAGTCCAGGTACAACGTGTGTAAAAACATTTTACTTTAATTTTACGTTAAACATTATAAATATTAAAAAAAACTGTATAACTAAAAACTGTAATCATGACGAGTAAACTCGCGTGTGTAGCGGTAAACGTTAGATGACGTGTACCACCAGCATAACGTGTATAGCGGTAACCGTTTGATGACGTGTACCACCAGCATAACGTGTATAGTGGTAAACGTTTGATGACGTGTACCACCAGCATAACGTGTATAGCGGTAAACGTTTGATGACGTGTACCACCAGCATAACGTGTATAGCGGTAAACGTTTGATGACGTGTACCACCAGCATAACGTCTATAGTGGTAAACGTTTGATGACGTGTACCACCAGCATAACGTGTATAGCGGTAAACGTTTGATGACGTGTACCACCAGCATAACGTGTATAGCGGTAAACGTTTGATGACGTGTACCACCAGCATAACGCATTGCAACACTTTATCTATTTTTACACCACATTGAGCGAGCTTGGGGACCCACATATCATTGGTAAGGCAATGCGCCCAATTGTCATTACGTCCCATCTGTCATCGCTTGGACATCCGATGTGACAATTTAATTATCTTTTTCATGATATCTAAGTAATTGATTCGTAAGCGGTAGTGCCATGATCGGAATTGTGCCGGCATAAAAGGTACTATCACACAATACAGCGGCAGGGCGGGGGTTTTGTGGCAACATGTTTAACAGTTATGCGGTTTATAGGCGTTGGTAGTCATCAGAAGGACCCTCATGTATGCATATTATAAAACAAAAGCTGTCAGTGTCAATGTGTGCAATTGCTTTTCTCAAAATCTACAAATCGAATTTTCAAGATTACTTCCTATGGATATATTCCAAAAGCGAAGTCGGCGCGGATCGCTAGTACTATATAGATAGTTCTACAAGAATTGTAGAACTTTTGAATATGCTGTGGAAATTGGAATTCCTTTCCGCTCCTTATATTCTCAATAAATTTATTGCTTGAAAAAGCTAAAACTATCTTGTCCCAGACAGGCCAAGAGAGTTTTAGCTTTCCCTCGGGCTCCCTGGCAGCATATTAAATGGTCATTCTGGTTGCCGTTACCGATCCTGGTCGATACAGGAAGTAGAATTGGAGAGGATGCGTGGGAGGCAAACTGGTGCTAGGGCTTTGAAAAAAAAGAATGCTGTGGAATCTTAGGCATAAGCAAAACAGTACTTTTCCGTATAGTGTTGTTGCAAACTAAGCTTGTGGTTGAAAAAACATCATGCTTTTGTGTAGACAAACATAATATACAATTCTAACTTGATGATTTTAGATGCAGTGCAAAAGAAGAAAAAGTCCGGCAAGAAGAAAAAGTCAAAACAGAAACCGGTGAACAATTTCAATTTACCAAACCTGCCTATGCCAGACTTTTCAAGATTACAAAATGTATGTATCAGTTTTATACTCGCTACTGTGTTGTCCTAGCCGAATCTCGGCGACGTTGGCCGTCTCTACACGGAATAGCCGAGCAGAACACAAGTATGTGAGAGTGCAGACACAAGTGCACTCGCGTTAATTATAACATTGTTTCATTACAGTGGGGTTCCATGGACATGCCGATCCCCCCGCCACCTCCGGCGCTGCCCTCCAGTGACGGAGAGGAACAGACCATCAGCTCCATGCTGCTGAGCTGGTACATGAGCGGCTACTACACCGGCCTCTACCAGGGCATGAGGAGGTAAGCTGTCCGCGTTGAGAACTGAGCGGCAGAAAGTCACGTGACAGTGAGTCAAATTCTTCCCGACACCGCCGTCTAGTGACAAACTCGGTGTCGAGTTTAGTGTGATTTGTGAGTAACCGGTGGCCCATTGGAGGCGAGGAGGACGGCATAGTAATAATCATGCGGATCTTTATGGGCGTCGGTAGTCATCAAAATGAACGAACTTCTCGTTTATCCTACTATATTATGAATAATCTGGTCGTCTGTAAGTCGGCTTACGGGCGATATAATTTTGATAACGTGAGTGAGAGTGCTGGTCGACCATTCACCAGGTGGGAAGACGCTCTCCGTTAAGTAGCCGGTCCGGGATGGATGCGAGTTGCATTAGATCGGTCGTCTTGGCGATCATTGAAAGAGGCCTGTGTCCAGCAGTAGACACCGATAAGAGCTGATAATGATGATGATAGTGAATGAAAGAGACGACTCGTTACGCTCTCTCCGGCCATTCGTCATACTTTCTCGTGCATGCAGCTAGTGGTATCAATTTGCGATATATTATCACGTCAGAAATAGAAGTTGTGGCAGGCTCTTTTTTATGTTGCATAGGTGCAGCAAAGGCTTGAGTGATTTAGTATTCGTGGACTGGCGCCGTTTTTTTGTTGGGCTAGTGAGTTTCCGGTGGCCCATTAGAGTGGAAGAGGGAAGAACGACAACACATCTATTTTACAATTGTGCGAATATTTATGGGCGTCGGTAGGCAACATGAGACGCAAACTGCTTGTTAATATAAACAAGGTGGAGATAATGAGACCATTAACATTTTACATTTGTTTCAGGGCAAAGTCACAGAGGAAGTAATAAAAAGGAGACTCGAGCCTTTGTAATAAATTTACTTTTTCGTTAAATAACTAAAGTATAAAGAGATATTACACGATAATAAATTAACTTTGCCTCCAGAGTTGTGTTTTACTATGTACAAATAAATATACATGATAGTTGCATCGGTCCCTTTCTATTCACACGCAACGACAAGGACGTGTATAGTTTGATACAGTTTTGAGTAGTGTGTGTATTTTTTATGCGCACTTACACAAGTAAATATTTTAAATGCTAGTTTCTTCTTGCGCAATTATTACTTGCAACTGGCCAAGAATTTGCACAATTATTATTCGCATGAAGTGGACAGCAGATTTTACACTGCACTGACAGTTACAATTGCCAATAGAAACGCATTTATTTTGCTGTAAAATTCTTTGTAGCTAGTCTAAATCTTTCATTGAAATTTTAATTTAATTGTTTGATAAATATATCAATGGTAACTAGCTCGGGTAATTGGATTCAGCGATCGCAGGATTTAATGTTTTCCATAGTGCCACTCCGATGCATAGTAGTAACATTGGTGTAACATCTGACTACAGACTGGCCATTGTATGACTTTGTAGAACTATGTAAATCAAATAAAAAAATTATTTGGAATGCAAAAATAACTATGATGCTACTCCAGATAAAACCGTGTAACAAGTCGGCTATATTTATGGTATCTCCAAACTTCTCGGTTTTTCCTACAACTGACATTCCGGGGACATAAACACAAAGATCGCGTTAGAAAAAGGTACGCTACATTTTCATCATGGGTTGGCTGGTTATCAATTCACTTAGGCAAGAAATATCAGGTTTACAAAATTATAATATTGCAAGTTAGGACTAGAAGGGTTATGTTGTAAGAACCGTTACAATTACTAAAATACAACTTATTTTAGAGTTATTGAACTTTAAAAATGTGACTCATCGGTATTACCAAAAGCACTACCTTCTATAATCTCTAATTTATCGTTTCCTTCTTGAATTCTTAAATTTATGCAAATGTATAACAAAAAAATATTATTTAAACAGAATTGCAATTTATTTTAATATTTTTCATTGCAGACTTTTGGTTCGGTTGCTTTCAGACAAGAGATTGTAAAATGTTTAAAAAGACAGTATCTATGGTAATTGCACAGCACAAAACAAATTGACGCAACACTGTCATATTCCGTACAAATACACGCAGTGACAGATCTTTCAGCATATATTTCTTTAGTAAAAACTAACTTTTCATAATTTACTTGTTTCTACAATCGACAGCAAATAACCGGGCCACCCGCTAGCTTGAAACTCTCATTAGTTTTTCTCAAAAAGTATAAAACGTACAGCTATCAAAGGTATACCCACGGAAAGTGCGTTTCGTGTTGATTGAAATGACAATAACTATATTTTAAACAGACAGTAGTCTGTTTACATTGTAATAAGCAACAAAGAAACTTGTCAACTGAGTTCACGATTAGCATTTTTTTTTCTATAATGGCGGTAGTTGAATATTTCTTAACATTTCTCTAGTTGTCGTCCATCACTTGTTTCTGACGCGTCATTTTTTTCGTTGGTTGACACCTCAGGGAGCAGATTAAGCTGTTGCACTACTTCAAGCAGGCGCTTTTGCAACGCGACGTCGCTCAGACACTTAAGAGTCAGCAGATCTTCGGTACAATGGGTAAACAGACGAGACGAGACTAGACTGAAACACTCGATCGACCAGGTACGTGGAGGTCTAAGGCGACATCTGCAGGATATGACCGGTTATTCGACTCAATGTTTTGCGAAATCACCGCCTCAAGTCCGAAAAGTCTACGTGATGAACGCCAAGGAGTAATAAGCTCCGATATCGCCAGAAGGAGACTCGATTAAACAAACTTGATTCCAACCCCGCAATAGGTTCAAAATTAACAGTAGCCCATCTTGAATTCACTCTATAGCCAAGGCACGTGGCTTGATTTCGCATCGCTACAATACAGAAACCAATTGATACCTTACGCAAGATATATCGTGCAAAATATGCACTTGATGTATCGTGACATATACGTGACGTCTGCATTACATACGATGGACTGGCCAACTCGAAGTCTGGACTTGAATCCGATTGAGGACTTATGAGGTAGGATAGAACGTTGGCTCCGGGTATCACGCCGGATACCTGCTCCAACAAGCCTGCATCAGTTAAGAATCTCAATTGAAGAGCAGTGGAATGCAATTCCTCAAGATTTCACCGTCAGGCTGGTGAGGTCGATGAATATGAGGCTGCTGGCAGTTATTTGAGCAAGAGGAGTAAATACTGCATACTGATTAATTATTTTTTTTAACTTTTCTTTTATTTTCATTTTTAAATGTTCTTTTCAATGTTTCATTACCAAGATTAACACAACTGTAAAACGACTCGTCATTGTAAAATACATAATGAACCGTTAACAAATTGATTAATCTCAATGATTTTCCGATAACTTGAATCGTCAAGAAATTCATATTCTGTAAGTACAACTTCTGTAACTATGAGTTTTGTAATTTTTGAGAAAATCGTATCAGAACTCTAACTAAAAAAACTATTAAGTTAGTGGGTGGCCCGGTTTATCTACGTAGTGTATATGTCGTAGTCGTATTGTATAAATCGCCATATTACATTACTGCTAGCCATTTGCAAAAGCAGAGCCGTTTGATTAACCCGGGTTGTCATTGCGAGATATTCTTCAATATGGCGGCTGACGTTGAGCCTCATTCATTATTTTGACTTTAGGCATCTGCCTGATCATCTGATCGATACGTGTATATTGTAAGTTAGGCCAAGTGTTTTGCGTGCAGATAAAAATAACCTAGCCACGAAGGCTTAGTCGGGAGCAACGCTCTACCTAAAAGTTCGACCTTAAGATAGCCTATAACAGAGCCTATAAAAACAATGCCTATCTAGGCATAGTTTTTTTTTTCTCCGTATTCGATAATCGACGCCATTGTTGTCACGTCAACTAGTGCCGCGAGTGTTAAAATTAGGAAATAAAACGTGTCAAGGTGGCGAATAATGATCCACTTAAATTCATTAAGGCTAGCCTTTTTGAATAACGTATGACACGGAATACTTTCTGGTGGAATTTCATATCCGTATTCAATCCGGCTAACCGTTGGCCCGCCACAAAAGGAAACAGCCCAGTTTTTGAAAATGGCTAGCCGTAATAAAATACTGCGATTCCGACTGCGACATATATACTACGATTTGAATGCATTTATGGTACCTTAGGGTTTAAAAATCCTGTATTATGAAAACTTTCAACACAACATTGAATAATTCTAGTGATCAAACAGGTAGCATAATATTTTCACATAAAACTTTATTTTCCAATAGTCTAGGATATATATAAACATTATTAAAATTAAATCATGGCATAGTAAATTTTAAATTAAAGAAATTAACAATATTTACATTAAATATATTGTACACATTCTAACCTAAGAAACGGACGTTTCATAAATTATTCCTTTTAATTTAAAATTAAAACGGATTACAGTTGGTAGATGCAGTAGAACCTTAGATCATTTAATACAGTAAGAATATCTTTATATATTAAAGTATTAAAAAAGGCTGTCTGGAACTTGCCAACAGCATATTATCATCTGTTCTAGAGACGTACGCCATTTTATGTACTTTAGGCAAAAAAAACAAAATTATTTTTTATTTCGTTAATAAATTTAAATTTACACATTAAATATTTAGACATTTATTTAATAAGGAAATAAATTTCAATGTGAATTAGTAATCAATAAGATATTTCCTTGAAGTTATGTCCGTTTTAAACTTTCTTTATCCTCTCTTACCTATCAATGAGAAAACATTGTAAATAATCCATTTTCGTAACATTTTACTTACAAAAAAGGAAGTACTTGGCCAAAATTGTTTGTACATTGGCATTTTACTATGTAAAAATAAAAATTTACGTAGAAAACCATATCAAGCAGACCCTGTCTGCAAATTTGTATCCGTCGGAATTAGTTCGTTGCCATAGCATAAAAAGTCATCTCGAAATAATATTTCACACAACACCACGTAAAGTGCATATTGTTTATGGCTGATGTTTATAAAAACAAAATTATATAATGAACACTGCTCGAAATTTCACTTAAGTCACTAGACTATTTATAGTTCGTCGCAATATTCACGTGAAACTGCTATTTGACTCGCTAACCCTACTGCCCACCTTACGGTATACGCAGCCAACAGTGGCGGGACAGGCGAACCAAAGTTCTACAACCACCCACACAGTAGACAGCGAACTACGGAGTGCTTATTCTTTCACTGTTTTCCCTATACACACAGCAGTTTGTATAGAAAAAAAAGGCTAAGACCCAGGGGGGCCCCGGTGCTAACATTCATGGGTTAAGCAATGTACAATGAGTTTGCTAAGGGCCCCGTGCGATGAAAAACGAAGCTCGGGCCGAAAAATCACTCAGACTCGTTACACATTGAACAGCTGAGTAAGGAAACTTCTCTCTGTCAGACGAGAGTGCTGAGCTCGTGAGCGTCGTGACTGAGGTCGACGGTGGCGGGCGGCACGCCCGGGGTCACCGCGCCTTCTCCCGGCGGTGTGCTGGTTGGTGGCCTGCAAATTAAACGAGTCGTAAAAAACTAAAGAACGTCTTTAGTAAGAGATGCCATGCACTATCTGGAAGGCACCTCCAGCTCACACAATTCCGGCGATGGGCTCCTACACTGCCGACCATGACTGCGACGGCAATAAATAAATGACACGCGTCATTATTCGCCGCTAGTCACGGGCTGGCGAGTGCGTAGGGTTTGAAGCGAGTGCTTATATAATTCAGAACGCCCTGGCCACCGCGACTATGGTCGTAAGTGCGTAAAAGAACTTTAAAAGTGATGGCTTTGCTACGTGTACTGACGCACCTGGGTGCTTAATGCGCGTCGTTTCCTCCAGTGGTTGGTGTTCCTTTGCTGTAAAAATTTAATTAGCCCTCTAACCGAATGTTTGGCTATCCAGAACCTAAATATTTAGTTGTTGATTCGGAACATCTGAATCGGGAAGGATAGCAAACGCATGTATTTACATATTCTTCCATTTACACACTCGCCTGTTCCATTACATTCAATATAATAGACAAAACCATAATTACCTTATAACATAAGGGCCTCCTGGCTGCAGCAAGGTGATCGGATGTGCATACGGAGCACTAACGCTATGGAAGCTCAAGTTCGTATTATTCAGGTGCCCGTTCATCATAATGCCATTAGACGCATTCAACTGGGAGGCGTTAGTGGTGTTCAACTCAGGGTTCCTGAACGAGGTATTAGTGTTCAACTCAGTGTTCCGAAATGAGGTGTTTGAGTTCAAGTCGGGGTTCCTGAACGCTTTGACGAGGCTCGTCTTCTCCTTCTGCCACACGAACACGTTGTGGACCATCGCACAGCCACAGAAGACTATGCCGATGCCTATAAACACTGACGTCACGATGGCAGGCGTGGAGTGGAACTGAATGAAGGTGTAGAGGATTATACCTGGAGTGAACAATGAATTTTCATTAAATTCAATTGAAAAAGAACTACATGACATAATGTCTATAAGGCCGAATTTCGTCTAAAGAGGTAATATTCATAGAGACTGTGCAGGGCATGTTATATTTTGTGTTTGCAACAGAGCCAGTCATTTCGAACATTTACTAAATTAAATTGGTGCTGTGATGTTTATTAAAACCTCTTTTTATGTTTATCTTTCCCAAAAAACAAAATAGAACTTTTGTTTAATCGATCATAGCAAACGTTCTACACAAACTTAAGCTGTTTATTTTCTGCGTATTCGTTTCTTCTACGTTGAAAGGACTCAAGGAAGGGTCTTCTACCTGAGTTTGAATTGATGCATTACCGGTAGCGTGTTTAATGCCTATGTTTAGCCACTCGTTGTAATCGTTATGTGTAAGTTATAAGGATGATTATTTTAGCAATGGAAAGCTATTATGATGTAGTTTCAAACAAAGGAATGATAAAAATAAAGTGTAGGGATTATTTTGAGGAAAATGACGATCACTGAAAATAAAAACATAAAGAGTTATGAAATTGTTACTTTTTTAAGTGAAGATGCCATTTTCGGGTATTTCTTGTTTGTAAATCAGCATGGCCTATTGTTTATTTATTTAATAGGAAAGTGGGGCAAACGAGAAATCGGAGCCTTTTTACGCCTACCAACGCCCAGGAACACCCACATAATTGTGAAGCCGATGCGTTGCCCTCCTCCCGGTAGGGGGCTACCCCATGGGCCATCCAAAATTTTAATATTACTAATGATCCTGGTTTTTATTTGAGTAAAACCTAACATAATTTTATTATGTCGATATAACTCGGTCTAGTTTGACACATTTCAATGTGTACACACATTTTAAATATTCACACTGTATGTAGTAGGAGCGATACGTTAAGTGCTTGGCGATAGAACTCCTGTTAGTCGGTCATGCAGTGGATCACGCAATGGAATTAAACTGTTTACTCGATACTAACCGAACACCCAACCATCTGAGTAGATAAGTACTGGTGCCACGTGGTCCCATCTCTTAAAAGGGTGACCCTCATGGGCCGCTTACTCTAGTTATAAAGGTCATCTTTGAAGCAAATTCTCTTTACGCACCCGTAATTTGAAGAATTAACTGGTGAATGCGTAAGGTAGAGCGTTATGAAAACGAAGCCAACGGAAGTTGTGAAGATAGAAAGAACGTTTGCTGTGCGTTGACTACAGAACCCATAAAAGGGGTCAACAAAGCTAGGTTTGAAACTTTAATGGTACATGGATTGTAGAAAATTTAGAAAGTAACATATACCCGTTAGGAAAACTGGAATGGATATGAAGAAACCGCCAACAGCGCACACTCTGGTGATGGCCGACTTCTGCAGGTACTTGTTCGATCTGAAAATAATGAGAGTAAAGGTTTAGACGTTGAATGTTGAAGCCCACGACGCTTGTCCGATACGGGTTGGCAGGGGATCAGTAGGGTCTCTGGGTGCCAACGTTGATGTGCTACACGTGTCTAAATGGATTTCTGAATCAAAATAACAATCTTTGATCCCCTCGAATGCCCGGTTTACCCTGTCGGCGATGGCGAGATGAGCTGGACTCCTTTCGGAAGGTTCGGTCCTATCTAGCTCTAAACAAAAAGATGTGGAAAATGAGTTCAGATGCCATGGCCCAGCAATGAGACATATAGGCTTTTAATAATAATAATTTAATATACAGAACAAGTGACATTATAGGAGGTGTTGATACAGCAGCATTGCGGCCGAATAGGGTCGGCATGAACCGATGACGACGCTCGCTTTCCTGTCAGTTTCTTACAGTCCGATGGCCGAATGGATGAGATAAGTTATGGAGAGAAAGGCGTAGTCATCAAAGGTCAACTACTCGTCCCTGTGTTATAAAAAAAATGCTGCTATAGAATTTGTCTAAGTGGTTTTAACGACGAAAAAAAAATCTACTTAATTCTTCTATTTATTAAAAAGCTATTAGTACGGCCGGCTACGATCAATCACCCAGACCGGTTCCATCAATGAATAACCATGAACAGTAGGCAGATAAAAATGCGGGGTGTACATTTTTAATTATTATGTAATTAATTACACACGTTCCATTTACTTTCGATCTTCAGGACTTTTAATATTTTGGATGGGATATGCATTAGGATGGGTGCGCTCGCTGATTGAATTTTTTGAATTGAATTCGTTTATTCAGTATTTAACAAAACTTAATCAAATACATAGTCCCACAAAACTGCTTACGCCGTTTGACTGTGAGATCTGCAGCCTCAAGTTATACAGTATTATATGTATGTAGCATGCAAATATATTAACTTAAACTATTTAATAGATATTCTTTAAGTTCACGTGTAAACTTAACTTTATTGTCCCGTGTCCAGATAAGCAGATAAGGAATGCGCTTTTCGAACGTTCTGTCACCACAGTAATTACTTACTCTAGGCACTTGATATTTACCTGCTAACATCGATCTGGTAGAGTATCAATTGTCGACCCGTGAGCTACTCTTACTGAAACCCCGTGGGTGCTATCGGCTGTCTATACCGAAGTCACCTGTATAAATCAGAGACAGGACACACCTCGGCGACTCCACCAATCCCCTTGAATTGAGTGATTTCTTATACACCAATTTTAAAACTTACTGTAATTCTAAACAGTTAGCTTGAGTTTCAATTAGCAGGGTGGCATTTTAAGCGAACCTTTATAAAATATATAGTTGAAACGATACAAAAATAGAACATTAACATCAAACTCGAGTCTATAAAATATTATAAAAAAGTAAAAACATGAAACATATTTGAAAATGGAATATTATTGTTTCACTTAAATTTAAAAATACATTTGCAAATAAAAGTGGCATAATAGCCACTGACATAAAAAATATATTTAAATTTAAAATCGAATGCAAAACAGAAGGCAAAACAGAAAAGCTAATACCTATCTACTTATTTAAAAATCGAATGTTATTCCAAATAAGAAATTAATAGTGATGATATTATAATTCTTGTAGTTTGAAGCAGGCCGAAGCCAACTTGTTTCGATTAACGGCTGTTCCTCAATGGTCGAAGATAGGGTTGCCACATATAACAATCAACAACGACGAAACACATTTTTTAATCAAGTACAATACCAAAAATTCAGATTATAAAAATCATAACCGGGAAAAATTTCCTTGTTTGTTCGCGGCCACACTGAATGACGTATATGATTTCAATTATTTTTAACCGACTTCGAAAAAGGAAGAGGCTACTCAATTCGACCGTATATACGAGTATCTTTTTGTTTGCTGCTTACTTTTGTCGTTTATGTACAGATTCTGATTATACCTTTGTGTTGGAAATGTGATATTCCGAAGTCACAATGAGGATGTCATTGCGAGGGCCCATCATGACTTGTATCACAAAGAACCAATGAAAGCTACAATAAATGCCATTTTTATGACCCATTAATATCCACACGGTAACGGACATGCACCCTCCTGCACCTAAATGGGCCACAACATACTGAAATGCCACATGAATTAACGATAGCATAGTAATATATATAATAGGAATGGTCATCCATTCCCTGCTACCTACTACTAATACTGGACACGAATTTACATTAGTAAAGCTCAAAAATTTAAGAAGATTGAAAAACCAATAGAAAATGGCTTATTTCTTTTAAAACTATTAACTATGTATCATACAGAGTTATATTTTATTATTGTTTAAATGTTATAGATAATGATTATAGTATATTTAAATTGATATAATCAGGTAACTATTCTAGTTTCCTCCTTATTATCCAAATGCTACCTTCTTTATGTGCACTGTTTCTCTGTCTCATTCTGGTTGTCTGGATGAGACCGCTTGTAGCGGTAAGACCGCCTTTTTGTGCCTGTTTCTAGATCTTAAGTTAAATTTTTGTAATTATTATTTGGTACAGAATAAAGAGTTTTTATTTATTTATAAATTCGGTAGAAAAAGGCTTAAAAATTTAAGAGGATTTTAAAGTTCAGTAGAAAAAAGTTGACGATGATTAGTATTATTAATCATCAACAACTTCTTCAGTTTCATGCTCAGAACACATGTTCAGTATAGAGCCCCTGGTACAGGTATTCTGAGCCGACTGCTACCTGAGTAGCGGCAAGTCGACTAGGTCGGGTCACAGTCGAACCAAGACGAAATCTGTTGGGTCACAGCGGACCCAAATACCTTTAGAAACGGGTCACAGCATAGAAACGTGTTTCACTTAACGGCGCGCCACCTGTGCCAACGGTTACTCACATAGGGTTGGCAACGATTGGCTAATAATAAAAAATATAAAAATAGGGGAGCGATGAACGATCAAATTTGTTGGTCAACTATGACAACGTCAAAAAAAAAGGGAGAAGTCTAGTCTGAGACAGTTTGAAGTCGTCAGTAGAAAAAACTTCAGCTGCTCGTTTCTCTCCTTACGGCCTGGACGAAGGAGACAGTCGGTTATACCTTTTTTTGAAACTACTCTATGCTGACGAAAGTGTCCAGTGCATCCCACCATGGTTCAAGCCTTGCCTTGGCGGTGGGGCTCATTAGCCTCGGGTGAACACAGGCGAAGCCAATTGAACTGGAAGGGGGCCAATAATAGGATATGACTCTTATAAGGAGAGAGGCTAAACTACAATAGGAGGCCCCTCTCATAAGAAGAGGGGACAAAAGGGCAACAGGAGGAAGCGGTCCTGCGCACGGGGCAAGGGGCGAGGATGGGAACCTCGTTTATTATACTGTCCCAAGTTAGTGGGGTTGTCCTCTGGTGCGAGGCAATCCTTCAGTGAAGGAGGCGTCGGTCCTCTAGGGGACTGACTACCCGTCGAGTTACCCTGATGATTTGTTGTTCCGGGGCACCTCAACAAAAACGGCACTGATGGCACTCGCGGTGGTTTCTGAGGGTATTCGGGACTATCATGTGCCGCGAGCTCACCGGGCCGGTGAAGGCGCGTAAATGCGTTTCCCCGCGTCCAAAAAAATATGTTCAGTGCAGCTTCATCGGTTACTAAGACAGGTCGGGCGACAGCCTAGGTGAGACTGTGGACAATAGGGAGACATACACCCCCCTCTCTCCTTTCCCGCTGATGGGAAAGTTGCATCCCGATAGTTATTTATGTTTGGCTAAAGTAACTATTAATCTTGGCCCAGGGAACCAGGTCAGCTCGCCCATCCCCAGCTTAAGTCGCTAAAAAGCTAAAACGCGCGGCAGCTAAAGTATGCTCTATGAGGGGGTGGAATAGCTCGTTGAGCTACCGTGACTGGGGGGAACCGTCCCCCCTTCGATCACGGGCGGGTGGTACGACTAATCAGTTATAACGTCTACTAACATGTGTAGGAAATACCTCGTCGATAACAATACCCTCGACACTATTCCCCCATATCCCATGGCTCAGTAGGGCGTGACGCACCGTTGGACGACCGTTGCAATTGCATCTGGTGTTATCTCATTTCCATTTAGCTGGTAAACGCTTTTACGCTCCGCAACCGGTCCTTAGGGTGGGCGTGTGGGACTCGTCGAATAAACGAATGACCCACCTAAGCCCCGCGGCTGCCAGCGGCCTGTACTGAGTTACCCTAGACAGCGACAAGGCACGCCGGCGACTGAGCAGGCTACCCAGGGGACTCCACGCGGCTGATCCGAAAACTTAAACGCATCTGGCGCTCTACGAGGGACGTCTCCTGGACGAAAATACAAACAAATGTGCCGGGACGGGCATAGCCAGTTTTACAATAATGTCTACTAAAGTGTTTTAGTGAAAACGCTGATAGCTATGTACGAAATTACGTTTGTTCTCAAATCAGGGGTGGCATACCTGTGGCAAACGTAAATTTGATTAAGTACCTTCACGCCTGTTATCCCCGAAGAGGTAGGCAGAGGTGTGCTAGTACATCCATAAATCGTAAGCCCAATAGCTATACTGGCACACCCACGATTAGCCAAGATACTGAGGACATGTCATAGGTGGCAAGCCTATGGCCACTTCGGACACATTCCAATCCCGGACAATGTAATGCGCGCTCAGAATAATCTGTGAAATATTTAATAACAGTTGCCCGACCTGGAGATCGAACCCAGGACCCCACGCGGCTGACGGTCTTAATAGGCGACCGCAACGTTACACAGAGGCGATTGATACGATTGAAATGTCCGGAGTATTTTTTTAGGAAAAACTTATTTAAGGACGCTTGACTTAGGGAGTAGTCTAGTGGACTCTGTTTTTCCAGTACTTGGTGTATGCTCAGTGCTGGAATCGCGGCGTTACTAGTGTCTTTGGATAGCTGTTTGGAAGGCGGATTTTTGTGT
>JAFELO010000798.1:0-25177 GCA_017140195.1 Eumaeus atala
GATTGTATCGCAGGGACTGGGTGTGGCTGGTGTATGATGTTTCTTTTGACCAACACCATCACTCCTCTGATCGCTCAGTCGTTGGGATCGTCGTATCTGTACGACGTGTAACCGGCGATGAAGAATCTCTGTCCGGGTCTCAAGTGGGTCTCGTTGATCAAGGCGATGTCGACCAATGAGTCAATAGCGCCCGTCTACTCGAGACGCCCCTCGCGTTCCAGAAGAGGATTCTCACCTTGTTTCCTGCCACTTCTGGAAGGTTCCGGTGATAAACTCGACCAGCTTGGGTATGCTGGCCATGGCTATAGCTAGGAGGCTGGAGCCGCTACTATAACTGTTATAAATTTCCATGGCCAACTCAAGCTACGATTATGTGAGACTCGACTGTACATTAATTATGAAATCCTGTGGCAGTTAAATAATTAAGTACGAATATGAAGTGCATAAAAATACATGAATATATATCCACCTTATACGAATTTTAATATAGCCGATTAATAATAGGTGTCGTTAATGATATGACATGAAATGTCATGTCATGTCATGTCATGTCCTGTCATGTCATGTCATGTCCTGTCATGTCATGTCATGTCATGTCATATTAATGAACATAGTATATTGGTAATTAAGGCTTATACTCGTAGACGTAATAATGTAATCACTTTTTTAGTTTCTCGGGTGGATGCCTTTATGTACTGCCGTCAGTCCTGGGTGGGATCCGATAGGTGTGTGAGATGTGCGAATTATTTATTCACGAATTCAACTTCCATATTGATGCTAGATTCGGCAAATTATCGTTGCGCAGTCGGGTAAAAAGTAAAGCAAACTTGTCAATATTTTACTTTATACAATATTTAATAATTTAGTGATGTAAGTTAAGATGTGCCATATCATCGACATTAGCATCAGCAGACGTCCACTACTTGAAGAAGGCCTCCAGAGCGCGTCACAGGTTACGTTCACAAGCTACGCGCATGTACCAAATATTCCAGTAACTGTTCCAGTCAATTAGAAGTCACGTAAAATGGTCTCGGTAGCTTTGATATTATATACATTGTAATGCATAGATAGTTGCTTTATTTGCAATATACCTTATTATATGTTCAAAATACATTCTTAATTAAAGATCTATACATAATTGTTAAAGCAAAATATACCTGAAAATATGTTTACAAGCACGAGAAATAAATACTGCACATGCGATGGAAACATATATGTCAACGCGGCGCGTGTATTTGCTTGGCTCATCTAGAATATATAAGTATTATCATCATCATTATCAGTTCTTATCGGTCCACTGCTGGACATAGGCCTGTTTCAAAGAACGACAAGATGACCGATCTCCTGCTACTCGCATCCATCCCGGACCGGCTGCTGCACGGAGACCGTTTTCCTACCTGGTGAATGATCGACCAACACTTCGTTTTCCCGAACGCGGCCTCCAATCCAGAACCTTACTGGCCCATCTGCCATCGGTTCTCCTGTGTGTGTGACCAGCCCATTCACACTTCAGTAAGCTTATTCGTCGCGTGATATCGGATACTTTAGTTCTCTGTCTTATTATTATTACCAATTCTGTCAGACAGAGAATAAGAATATTAAAGTATAATAATATTTTAATTTAATAATAAAAATAACTATAATATTGGCAGTGGGAACGAATACCAAATTGCAAACTCTATATTATTTAAAAGTTACAACAATATTACGTTGTATAATCGTGTAACTACAACTTTAGTTACAGGTTTTGTATCCAAATTTTGAAGAAAATACATTAGTTCAGCGTGTTGATCTGCTCTTTCTAGTTACATACTAGTTGAATATGTAACAACAAAGACTTCTTGAAATGATTTACAACTAGGATTAGAATAAGAGGATGAATAGGCGTAGAAATAAAAAGGCACGCGATAGTACAATATGGATCGTCTCTTTTTAACGCTAATCATTCCTATAGTCTCTATTATGTAATGCCACCGTTTATAGTGCCTCAATTTAATACACACTTTAAGCGGTTGTAAAGAAGACGCCAGTGAAAAGTGTAAATCATATTAGAATGTGGAATTTTTTGTGATTTGTATGTAGTATGGGTGTAAGTTTGGTATAAATATTTTTTTCATTATTTAATTATTATTTATGTAACCAATGTTATAATTTTATAAACACCTAACTTTTCTTATCCATCTAAACAAATTATAAAAGAAAGTTCCCGAAAGCTGTATAATAATCTACTGAACGGGTGTCACCCATGTATATAGTGATTATCGAGAGTGTAATATAGTTTGATAATCTAATGGTTCGGCGGCCAGCCCCTCTATAAATAAATAATAAGTAAGTAGTCTTGTGGCAAACTATCATTCCGACTCTTTGGTGACTACCGACGTCCATTTTAGTAGGTACGCAATCGCGGGAGCATAGCTTCCACATCAAGGCGTTATCATGTGAGCCAGGACAGCAATGTAGTATGGCACTATTGATTTTTAATGTCTGCCCCCTGCCCATTGATTTTTAAAAATAAATATTATATTTCATAGAACTTTCGTGTATCCGATTGTACAAAATTACGTCTAACATTTTCGCCGTCACGAGTTAGTGCCACAACAAACTATCTGGCACATTTTCCATAATGAACTTTAGGTACAAAATGTAAGTAAACAACCATAATTATAGTTTTTGTGGATTCCCACTGGTATTCAAATGTATGACAAAATTATGAGGGTGAAACTGTCTTATATTTTACAAAATGTTTGTTTCTTTTTATAAATTTGATGAAAAGTAGAAAAAATATATTTTCATCAAAAAATCCCTCCTGACTTTATGTCTATCGCTCACCACTGGTCTCCTATATATTAAAAAGTGACCTATTCAATTACTAAGCGGTAGTTCCATGCTGTATTTAAGTGGAATTGGGCTGGCACGTACGGGGAGGTACCGCTTCCTCACATGATACCGCCGTAAAGTGACAGCTTCACTTTCGCGTTACGTGCGATGTGCAGTTTTCGATGGCCCATTGCAGAGGAGGGGAAATTAAGATCAACGCATATCTAGAATAAAAATTAATAAAAAAGATTAAAAAATAAATAAAATGAATATTTAATTAATTAATGTATTACTTATTATATGCATAATAATTGTGCTTATATTTATGGGCAACGTTATCAGAAGGCTGCGCTAGTGCTCGCTTTCTGTAACATTATTAGAATATAACACGCCTCAGCCATTTCGTCTTTTCGCATATTGTTATAATGAACGATCAGGCACAGTTGATTAAATTTCAATAAAATACAAAATCTGTGCGGATCATCGGAGGAGAGATTAACAACGTGTATTGTAATTTTCACTTTTATTCGAATGTCCTGTGCTTTATTTCAGCGTTAAAATTCAATACTTTATTTTAACGAGAAATAAGTATCGGTTACGTGTTTTATTGATACATATGAAATTATATTTTCACTTATCCTACTGATATTATTGTTATATGAGTGAGTGTCTTGATGCACTTCGTCAGGAGGGCTGCGTGACCATCCCAAGAGATGAATGGATGGAGGAGAGGAGTATTATGTGTACGATGGCAAGCTATAACACATCTCTGAGTCACACACGCAAAATGTGCTTATCTCATGGCCTCCGGGGCCGAACTGGATATTGTGTGCGTCTCTCACGCGCATCAGCTCTTACAGCTGTCACAATACGGCTATGTAAATATCTTGATAGACATGCAATAATTATAACTCTGAAAGTATGTAGTTATTTTTTATATCTCATGCTGATTCTATTGAATGGATTTTTAAGAAATTTGTCATTGATATAGATTACAATCTGAAATAACAAAAAAATTGCTATTTGCTCAAAATAATTAACAATTGCTGAGGAATAGATTTGACGCGTGTATATCGCTGGGCAGAAATTAGTTATAGTATGAATAAATGGGTAAGCAATATTATTAATGTGGGTCTAAGATTTTTTACAGTATTGATCTAGTAACATTTTCGAGGTCAAGTGATATTCAACATCTTTATTGTTTGACATATTTCCTATATAAAAATCTTAAAATCATAAATTATAACTTAATTATTTTGAAGTGTTTTATTCAAGTTTTGATGAGCAAGATCCTGATATCATTATTTAAAATATACTTTTATCAATAATTCCTAAACAGTAAAATAAATCCTTTTATATTATATTATATTATATTATATTATATTATATTATATTATATTATATTATATTATATTATATTATATTATATATTATCGCCGAATTTCGGATTCAATCCAGGAATCGAAGTAAAGACCTTATCGTCTGTGGTTTGACTAGAACTGCTAACCACTATGAGGCAATCAATTAAACAGAAAGTGTCGAATATTGTTACAATTATTGTGACATTTGGTTTTTCTTTCCAAATAGTTTTACTTAATTCTCTTTTACCGTATTTTCAATGGTGAGTGTTCCGAGAAATTGTTCAACTTTGGTACCAAGGTGGATTGAAAGGCACTCGGCCTAACACCGATTCCCTAAATTCGATAATTTTTCCAAAAAAAGAGGCCGTAAACAACGCATTTTCACTTCGGAGCATTGTTCCGAGTGGTGCCACCTTACTACTGGAGTGAAATGAGCGGTTGGAGCCCTTTGATCTACTGTGCTGTCGATGACTGTAGACATCCACATTACTGTCATGCAGATGCGTTGACCTCCTTTCGGCCTCCCCTCCAACCAGCTACTCAAAAACCATGTGAAACGGGACAGCGGAGGTGTCTCATCACAGCTGTATCATGTGAGCAAGAAGTATTTCCCTAATTCAGCTGCAATATCAATGTATCCTCCCTAATTCAGCTGCAATATTAATGTAAGGGATTACTGGGTATACTTCGGCAGAGAGAGAGAGTTTCAACATTATACAACTTACTAGCGATCCAGCCCAGCGTTGTCCATGAATAAATTATACACTAAAACCTTCCTCTAAAATTGCTATATTGATTGATGACCGCATGAAAATCTGTATAATGGATTTTTTTTTATGATACCTATAAATTGGTTTACACAACCACATAATTACATTCCTTACCGTTGTTATAAAAATAAAATCTCGCCGCAGAAGAATAATGTTTATCAGCTAAGTAGTATATTATAAGCAAAGTATATGGGAAGCGGATGCGGAGGGCTGGACGGGATATCCCCGCTATTCCATTACGTTAATTGGTCGGAAATAGAGAACTGTTTTCATTGTGTTCTCTCCGGGGACAACTCAATGCTTCCCTATATGTCTATCAAAATTGCGAAAGTTGACATACAGTTATAGTCACGAGAATAGTTTTAAATAGAGAACTGTTTTCATTGTGTTCTCTCCGGGGACAACTCAATGCTTCCCTATATGTCTATCAAAATTGCGAAAGTTGACATACAGTTATAGTCACGAGAATGGTTTGTATTTCGTTAGAACATATATATGAACTATAATTACTCGATGGTATATAAGATATTTTTTATTATAAAATGCACTTTACTTATATACATAATGATTTACATGCTACGGGACATGTAGAATCCAAAACTCATGTAGTGACAATATCAAAAAAAATGTGACGCATGTCAAATATATTTTTTCACCAAAGGGATTGACCTAGATACACAGTTAAACTGTATACTTAATTGTTTTTTTTATAATTAAGATCATATTTTGATCTCTGAGTGATAACTTATAAAGACTATTATATCAGCGGTCTTACAATACTGTGTGAGAACTGTGCTAAATATCATAGTTATAACATAATGTGGCGATCCGTTATCTCTGCTTACCCAAATATGGAAGTGGCTTGAAGATGTGTTGTGGTTCTTATATATATTGATTATATATAATCATCTATATACTATAAATTTTCATGACACTTCTGCTTGGGACCCAGTTATAAATATAATTAAATCAAAATCAATATAATGTGATAATTACTATTTGCCTTAATAGGAATAACTAAACATAATTCTGCATGTAATTTTAATAATATGTGACACCAAGACATCTGTCATCTCAGTCCACCTGTGACCATGTTTGATGTAAAGTTCTTGAAACGTCTGCTAGTTAAATAGTTAAATAAACCACAATACAGCCCGTAAAGGCAGTTTTATTGTAATGGGAAAGAAATCCTATCTAAAAACAAATGATTTTATATCAGGAAATGAAGACAGCTCCTATATCCATATCGAATATTTTAAGAGCTGGCTTAGTACTTGCAGCCTATAAAAAGCAAACTGGTCATTTCTTAACTGATAAGTTAAAGATGAATAGGGTCGGAACAACTACTGAAGCCGTACGCAATGGGTGGTCACAGAAAAAATCTGTTTGCGGATGAGTTTTGTTTTAGAACTGAGCAACATCTTGGAAAAAAATCACCGTATATATGCTCAAACCTCTAAGGAATCTTTCCAATTAGTCGCCAGAGTGCAACCTGGGCATAGCTGTGAAGGAGTGGCCAAGCCATATTTTCATGAGAAAGGTATCATAACATCGGCACAAGCGTTCTACGATACCATTCTTCAGAAGGTAGTTAAGTCCCTTAATAACACCATGTTCAATAACCAAGTATGGTCCTTCCTTAGTCTTGGTTGGAAGCGAACGTCTCGGACTTCATCAGACCTGAAGACTGGCCATCGTCTAGTCCCGATCGTAATCCGAAGGATTATAAGTATACACCATAACATAACACCACGATAATTTCGATTAAGAACCATGCGATTGGCAGTGAAGAATTTCCCTATTGAAAGAGTGCGCACACCTATTGATAACTGGCCACAACGTTTAAAGGATTGCAGCCAGTGCAGACTTTTAATAAGATTTTAATATTTTTAATTGTTTGCAAAAGTAATAAATGTTATTTGAAATACACTTTTTTTCTTTGTTACAATATTTATGGCAAGGGTAGGTATATACGAGTAGATACCACTGATCACCTTTTGTGGGGCTTCCCACATCTCATTTAAATAAATGTATAAATATTTTGATTATTACTGAAGGCCATACACATTTGTATATTCGTCACGTAAACGTGAGTTCGTGAAACGTGTCTTCCATCCCACTTCTCCACCAAAAGGGCAAACATAAACATAACTGGAAGTAAGCTGTGCATGTCACCCCTTAGGTCGAATTCCGCCCTTGTCATGAATGTTTATCTCTGTATTATATGCATTTCAGTAATAAAAGTCTTAAATTTATAACAGGTCTTAAAATTCTTCGGTTAGAACTTTCAAAAATCCTCTAGTAGTGCTCCCCTATACTAGGAACATACGTATCAAATGTTTGCTTCTTGCGTTCAGTACTTACGGCTATGCGTTGTCTGTCAGTCTGTTTTATACATTACTACAGATAACGACGCTCCTTTCCCTTTCACCTCCGTAGCTTCACCTCTGACGCTGCGTGGGGCCACCAACACTGTAATTTTTCTTATTGCATTATTTTCTTTAAGTTGTCATTTTTGAATACGTTATATCTTTTGAATGGAATGTCTAATTTTAATTAGTCAAAACGTATTTTGTAGGTATTAAAGCGGTCTTTATTAAAATATAATTTAATTAGACAAGGACAGTAATACTTGTATATTTCTATATTAATGGGGGTATGAATGATATGATTCGATTATTATATGTACATTTATAAACTTTTAAAATGTAAAGAGTAGTTGTATTGGCATAGCTACAGCAGTCAGTAATATGGTACTGCGCAACACTACTGTCTACTTTAATTCAGAACGTATACGCTACTATTAGCTTTTTATCCGAAAGAAAAAAAACTGAAAAACTCCTCGCTACAATGACAACATCTAAGTTGTTTATCCTACCGTCTTTATATGCGTCATAAATACTACGCGTCAAGTTGGCACTGCGTGTAATAGGCGTCAAGTTGGCACTGCGTGTAACGAGACGGAGAAATTGCCACCATTGGTTATTATCCCATGAATAACCCTAATACGTTGTTACTGAGGGACGTTTAGTATAAAATACTTACCATAAAATTTGTCAACTAGTATTACATTAGAGGGAATTAAAATGTTTATTAATCAAACAAGGGTTGAAAACAATTCATAAAAAAAGAAGTAAAGCTCGGTGGTTCGTACAAAGGTTTACCTGGAAAGTAAGTTTTCTTTTAGAATATTGTCAAAAAGCTATTTGCCTACAACTTCCACATCTTGAAATATATACTAATAGTTTTAACAAAGAAATGCATGAAAGATAAATAGAGTCTTTACGTGCCAGATTTGTGAGTGGGTTCATAAGCTTTTAAGTGTTTCATTCAGTAACATTCGCTATCAGTAATTAGCATGCAAAAAATAAATGTCTATCAACTGTTAAAATTTGGCAATTATGTACTCAAGAGTCAATTGTAACAAGTCAAATTATTATAGTGTAACGTCAATGATATCAAAAATAGTAATGTTTACGACGAATTCAATTATTTGTGTGTTTGATCAAACGAGCTAACCTGTTTAGGTCAGATGTGAAAAATAATAATTTCGTTTCCTTGTTTTCTTCTCCCTGCCAACGCCACACTATAAATGTCACTTTACGGCGGTATCATGCGAGCAAGAGGTGCCTCCCCGGTAGTGACAGGCTAATTCCGCCACAATTCAGTATAGCACTACCTCTTACAAAAATGTTTACGTATCATGAACTATTACCAATACGAGCGGAGCTACGCGTCCGATACAGCAGGTTGCTACGTGTGTAACGTTTAGGAAATATATCTACGTCATACTAAAGTCTGTGTAAGATGTAGTGCCATGTTGCATTGGAGGAGGTAGTGTCATGCATGCTACATGAATGGAATTGGAATGCACGGAATTGGAATGCACGGAATTGGACCGGCACTGCCCGAGACTTACCTCACGCTCACTGATGATATCTGCTGATACCACCGCAAAGTGACACCTAGGCTGTCACGTTTCGCGTGGTTTGTGTGTCAACGGTGGCCCTTTTGGGGTGGAGGTGAAGAGGAAGAGAACGCATCGGCATAATTATGCTGATGTTCATGGTCGTCCGTAGCTGTTTAAAAGCTCCGATGGCTCATTTGTCCCCTATACAAAAAAATAAGAAATATATTAAATTATTGTTTATACATATTCAGGACAGATATATATATTTCTTTCTGAAACTACTTTCTGAATGAAAATCGGTCCTTTCGCCATTCGAGCCACTTACTATCCTATATAACTTTATCTTGGATGGCATAAGAAACCTGAGTACTCAATAACCAAGCAACATTATATAGACACAGTATATTTCAAAATTCGTTCATTTTGAACTTCCAGTAGAAAAAGGAGCTTCCAATTTGGATTACAAATACAAGTATTTAGTATATAAGTCAAAGTACTTAGCTGGTCCGGGATGGATGCGAGTAGCAGGAGCAGAGACCGCCTTGGCTTTCATTGAAAGAGGACTAAGTCCAGCAGTGGACCAATAAGGGCTGATAATGATGATGATGATGATATCAATAAATAAAAACTTAAAAATCAATAAAATTTATTTGTTGTGGGCACTAAGGCGGCCGAACTGCAAGGACGTAAATCGACGCGTAATACATAGACAGTATATGCGTAGTTAGTACGCCGCGGACATTACAATTATGACGTGAATACACATACATCGGAAACTGTTAACCATACTTACTTATGTTTATAAATTAAACCATATTTAATTAGTAAAAAAAATCTGTATAAGTAATTTTATTAAACAAACATTTAACTTAAGACATCCAATATTTTTGTTATGTTTCAAAATTATTCATAATCGTTTATTTAACAATGTACTTGACTTATTCAAACTATTTCATGAAGCTAAAAGCACGATATGTCAATCTATCACTATTATAATGAAATGTAAATAAGTCCTCACTTAGTATATCTATGGACACGAGCTATTGATCGGCGCTCACGGAGACGGCACTGTATGTCATAACATATGGAGACAATTTTTTTCCAATGATAAAACTCACGAAAAACGTTTATGTATTTGTTTGTGACAAGTTTAATCAGATTGTCTTTTACCAACGCGTCCCACCACCCTCGCCCTACCTCTACTACATCCATGTCAATAACATTATAAAACAAACGGCGTAAATAATATTAAAATAGGAGCGAAAGAGAAATTATAGTACAGAATGAAAACGGGTGTTAAGTTACAGCACATGTAAATAATAATATTTATTTATAAGACCACTTTCAGTATGATTTATATTGAAAAATGAAAACAACTCATTAGAATACTTAAAAAATATCGGCTTAGATAGAGCTTTTTCTGTGCATATAGTGGGAAAAATAGTAATGTTATACACTAAACATACATTATTTCTATAACAGAGTTCGTGTATGGATACTAGCTGTGCACCACGGCATTACCCGTGTTTAATTAATTCCAAAGGAACCACTTAAGTTTTTTGCGGGAAATAAGTAGTTGTAGTGTTATTCCAGAATATAAATCTACATCTGTACCAAATTTCATACATACAACTAATTCTCTAGACACATCTGTTAAATAAAGCTGCAACACTAGATGAGGTGCAGGTCGCATCAGCATAATTATGCTGATATTCATGGGCGTCGATGGTCGTTGAAAGGTTCCGGTTGCTCGTTTGTCTCCGTATACTATAGAAACAACATTACAAGGAAAGCAAATCAATGTAATAGCACTTTAAACGAGCCGCCATTGTTGCTTTTATAATTTAACACTCTACATACAATATTAATACTTTAGTGCGAGACAGTGCCATGCTTTATGCAACGGAATTGGAGCACCACGACCGGGAAGGTACGTCTCGTTTATATGATGCCAGCGTGAGGGGATATCTTCAGTATCGCGTTTCGTGCGGCCGAGTGATTAGCCGGTGGCTCGTGGAGAGGAGGAGGAAGGGAGAGCAACGCTTCGATATAGTTGTTATGCAGATGTTCATATTTTCAATTGCTCAACAGCCCCTCCCCCCCCATACTATAAAAAAGCATTACAAAGGATATAGTCTCACTCGATATAGTTGTCTAGTGGCATCTACAGCATCTCTTTCTTTTTGAAAGAGTTGAAAGAGAGAAGAGAAGAGAGTGAAACAAATCACAGATCGAAAACGTTTGAGATAAACCCGTGATGTACGAATCGTAAACAGTAGACGAGAATGAAATATACGAGAGCATATCTATGACTTATACATCAAGACACAGATAATTTACACATATGAAAGCGATAACTTGTGTTTCGTTGCGCCTAAATATCTCGTATTTCTGTAAACTCAATGAGAAGTGTAATATATGTCTGTATCATTTGCATTCCTTATAACAAATGTCCATACGGTATAGGCTTTCATTTATTAAAGTATCCGTTGTGTCTTCTGGACACTCACAAACTCCGAAAACGATAACAGCGTAGCTATTACTTTTCGACGTTAACTTGGAATTTATAGTTAATTCTAATAACCTCACCCGGCGCATGTTATGGCTGTCATAATAGTTTAGTTTTTGAGTTGGATAAAGATAAGTGAAAAATTTATTTAAAATTGATCCAGTAGTTACGGAAATTATTGAGGATGAATATCGTGACGCCGGCTTTGTAAATTAGAACAAATACTTATATATGCAATGTTCGCACGTAATCTTTATGAAGCTTATTATTTGTTGTCATAGAATTGAAATATGTTCTTAAAATTGCACAGACAAACCTGTATTGTTTTCAGCACTATATACACTATACTTTTTTAGTACCTGAAATTGTTCTGTGGATGTGTAGAGAAGCCCAATACAGCTTCATCGGGTTGCTATGAGTGCTCGTTTGGTGACGAGACCAGGTGTACTATTTCTGTTCATTGTTCAATTTGCGTCGAGATCTTTTAGTTCAAATATAATATAGTATAAGTATATTATCGATTGGCATATAATATTATATTAGAGTCAAAAATATAACATTAAATATTTAATATCACGTTTTATGTTCTTTAGTAAGTGTACAGTAGCTCCACATGTTACCTTATTGCGATAGTCGTTAAGGCGAGGTATATTTGCTACCCGTCTCTTACTCAAAATATTGTTACAAGCTGAATAAAATTCCAGTGCGGATACGTTCTAAAAGTATTAATTACATCAAAATTCAAAAATTGTTTTGCTAGAAACCTTTTCTATACGACTTACTTTCCAAAATTATATGTGCGTCATATTATTAATTTGATTGCTCCCTAAGTATTTGATATCGTTGACGACATTACCTTAAGCGTCTGGTCCCTAACGGCACTCCTTAGTATCCCATTTGCTTAGCTAGAGTCAATATTTTTTTAAATAATTTACAGCAGATGGCGCCTATGTAACGGTGGGTCGCCATGGTAACTGATTTTATATGACGCTTTGTAATATTAGTGAATTTTTAAATTGTAACTTACTAGTGATAATAGTTCAATGGTACTTTATGGTACTCAATGATACTAATCTCAAATAAATTCTTATTAAAAAAAACAGGTCACTGTTTTTATGGGTCACTAAAACTTATATCTAGGTCACTAAAACAAAAGTTTTAATTGTAAAAATTCATTATAATGACATAACTATGACAGGACCCCCCTGGTGAATGTGTTAGTAATCCCGTTTTTAGGGCCCTCCCTAAGACCTTGATGAAGGGATCGATTTTATTTGAAAATATTTTTAATAGAGATAATTTTTCTATCTATATATATTCTTACAGTAGCCAAATGCACATTGAAAAAGCGCATACTTATGTGTTTTAAAAACTCCTTTTTTATATTTCCCGCAACATAACGACGCATGTTGGGTTATAATACCAAAATCACTTAAAGACACGTATGTTTTACCTAGGCCGTCGCCTAACGTATCTTATAGCATGAATGCTATAAGATACGTCAAAGACGATGAAGCTGCACAGAACGCTTTCGTAAGTATTGAGCAGTCAAGAAAGAAAAGTTAGCTTGAATAAAATTCCGTAATGTCATTATCTACATTTACCTACTTACGTGAAATCTGCTTTATATTATTGCCAATTTGAACAAGCCTTGAATCCCAGAAGCTAACTAGATTTACAAGCTGGTATTATTTGTTCCATTCCCTTTGACGTATTATTATGCGTTTTAATATAAATTTGCATCTCGCATCTGATTTCTTCATTTCGATAAGCCGATTCAGAACGACTCGGAATAAAAAATAATCGTCGCCATATCTCGTTTCATACAATTTACACGTAAAGTAATTAATATTCCTGACGAAATATATCCGAGGAGCGCTCGAAAGGAAAGCGAACACGCAATAGTCCCTGCTGTTCTACTTATATGCCAGTGTCAACGAATATATCGCCTAGCACTCTATCCATTGCATGGTTCAAACGAACACTCATGTGTCTTTGATACAAATACAGCTTCATAACACCAATGAAGTATACAAGGTTACCATTTAGCATATTTCCGTATAGACGTGGTAGGTCGTTAGCGATGTCACAAACAAGTCGACAGAAGCAAGTGGAAATTAGGCAGATGGTTATACGGACAACTTGTGTTTTCGGGTTATTATTTGAGATTAAAGTTCTTTCTGTGAGCTTTTATTTTGTGATATTGGATTATTTCATAAAAAGATGGAATAGAGCATTTTGGTTCTCCACTTTTATACTAAGTGTCTCCATTGTAATATTGGCACTGTGTGTATTAAAGTATATTTTTCCTTTTTTTCATGCTACATTGAGGTCGTACACTGACATTTTTTATGGTATAGGGAGAAGAACTAGAAATCGGATACTTACTAAGACTAGCAACGCCAATGAACATCAGCATAATTACTATGCCGATGCGTTGCCCTATATTTCACTTCCCCCCGATGGGCCACCGCCTACTTACAAGCCGCACGAAACGCGACACCGTCGATGTTATTTTACGGCGGTATCTAGTGAGCGAGACGTACTTAAATATTAAGTATAAATGTCACCATCACCTAATGTCAACCTCTTGGTATATACTTGCTAAGAACATGTAGTTCTTCCATTTTCAATTCGTCTATTTAAAGCAATGGGTTATAAATATTGTATGTCGTAATAATAATAGTTCAATGATTTATAGCAGATTTTATTTTAGGTTTATTTATATTATTAGATGTATATCTTATACATAAACTGACATAGTTAACATAAGAAGGAGAATCACTCTATTTATTTTTAATTCATGCCATTTATTTGTAAGATTTGAATTTTGATGTCTTAAGTTTACGCGAATGTTAGTCATTACAATGAAACTACTTTTAGGGATTTTATCGCGGTTTATTGACTATTTACTTAGCCCGATGTTTCAGAAGCTTAAAAGCAACAGTGGTCATGGGTGGACATGAATTTAGTAAAATACCAGTGCCACGGTGCATTGTAGCTGAATTCGGCCGGCATGACCGGGGAGGTACCTCTTGCTCATATAACACCGCCGTAATGTGAGTGCTAGGCTGTCGCGTTTAGCGCACGGTTTGTGATTAGCCCATTGGTGGGGAAAGGAAAGGAAGGCGACACATTCGCAAGACAGCAATGATACGGTTGTTTAGAAACGTCAGTAGTTGACAAACGATTCGAGATTCGATTTCACGTTTGCTTCGTTGGTAACATATATATATTTCACGTAACATTATCGGAAAGCAATTGCTATGCTCTAGCGTTTAGTGTGAGGGTGACAGAAAATTAAAAAATAGAAATACCCCTTTTATTTCTTACAAAACTTATAGAACATTTAGAAAAAAATCTATTTTAGTATTTTTATATCCGAAGGGTATTTAAAAAAAAAGTACCCGTCGTATAACTATTATTAAACTAAATTTTCATATTACATTTTATGAAAACTTCCCTTTTAGGTGTAAGGCCTCCTCCAACTACATCCATTCGTCTCTACTTTTGGCTATTTGCATCCTGTTGTGAACTGCTACATATTTCATCTTCGCATCTGGTAACAGGTCTCCCACTCTTTCTTTTTCGTATTGCCTATTGGACCCTCCCAACTCAATGGCCTCTCCTCCTCTGATCCTGGAGACGGGCTACACGTCCAGCCCGTTGCCATTTTTGTGAAAGCGCGAAGAGTCCATCTTTCACCTTTGTTCTTTGTAGTATTTTTATGTGTCAAATTTTTGATAGTCTTTTTATATCTAGCACATATCTAACATACAAAATTATAACATCCCAAAGAGGTATGGAACGTAGCAACGTTCCATACCTCTTTGGCATGTTATAATTTTGTATGTTAGTGTTTTTGTTTACTTCCAAGTTTGGCAACCGTATGTTAAACAGAGCAGTAAGTAACTATTAAATAATTTTAAATTTGGCCTTTAAAGATATCTGTCAAACTCCAATATTTATTCCAAGTAGCTTGTGTCCAGCATAATATTTATCTTTTATTATTATCTTTGTTAAAGCTGATTTGTTCACCCATTGTCTACATATTGGTCCGTAAAGTCAGATGTTTTCTGTTCTTTTTATATTTCTACTGGAACTATTCGTCATTAAATTACTTAATTTTTTTAACGAGGGTGAAATTTAATTAAATCAATTCATCTACTGCGATCTTTCATGTTCGACAACACACGATGACTTAGTGCCTCATGATGGGGGGACGTATGCTAGACCGCATATCGAGGACCCGTTTCAAGTATCTTGTCAGATAGACTTATTAGGGTTGTACAGTTTCTGATAACGTTCAGTAGTCAGACAGTGGTCGACTTCATACCCCCATGATTCGAAGAGCACATTTAGTCTTACCTATGTCTCTATATAGAGACGATTAACTGGCGCAGTGATAACATAGCCCGGATACGCCATGCACGTTGGGCCAGTGGTCGCAGTTTCGAATCCCGCCCAGGTCTATCTATATGTATATCTATGTATGATATATTTTTTTATAATGAAAATATTAAATATATTTCCGTAGTCTGGTATGCTTAACACAAGTCCTTACGTCACTTAGCACGAGCTTAGACTAACGTGGTGTGATATGTTTTTTATTATTGGTGTCTACTGAAGCTGAAATTGTATATGGCGGATATTATACACGAACTAGGAAGAAAATATATCTGCATATTTTCATCATACAAATATATCTTAACCGTTTGAACAAAAAACAAATCTTGTTGTTCGTGATCTATAAAAAGCATTTTCACCTTTTTCGATTATTGGGCAGATTTTAATAAATCCCATACCCGACGAGTTCCACTTAAATTAGAAACAGTTGTCTTCCAACCATTAGGATGAACATTACACACAACACATAGAAATGAATAATTTGGTACGCCAGCCACTTCAGCTTCCGATGAGATTCGACTGTTCTGCAGATAGCAAATTCTCATTAAGATCGCAATAAGAGGCATCCCCGTAATTTAAGATAGGTAGTAGTACTAACTGTGCTAACGATACTCTTGTAGATATGGGAAGAAAATGATTAAAATGTCTTAATGAGGCGGCAACACTAAACATTTTCTTTCGCAACTCTCGCATCTGAGTTTGCCAAGAAAGAGACTGATCCAAGTGTATGTCGGGACTTTCGACTATTGTATTGAGGGGTTTATACCCTGTTCCCTTAGCGGAATTACTTTTAGGTTAATATTTGGGAGGTCATCCCATTTAATTTTAGAAATTAGCTGTTTGCTTCTTATTAAAACAGATTGCATCTTCTGGGGATTTAAAAATAAGCCAAAGTTTTGACTCCACCTGAGTATGCAGTCCAGGTCATTATTATTTTGGCTGATAGCGTTTGAAAGACAAATCAAGGAAGTCTGCCTATAAATTTGCATATCGTCTGCATACTTATGGCAGGGAGAAGTTATATGTTTTGAAATAATATTTATAAAAGAAGGGGATTAAAGGGTGAAAGCACGCTACCCTGGGGTACACCGGCCGTTAAATTCTTCCAGGGTGAAAAGGAGTTTACTAGTTTTATACGCTGTCGGCGACCTTTAAGAAAACTTTGAAACCAACTAATTGACTCGGGGATAAATTAATCACCTTAAGTAGAGAAGTAACATTTCGTGATCTACGGTATTAAATTCATTGCTAAAATCAAGCAGTGTTAATATAGTAACATTCCTATCATCAAACCGCCAACGAATGTCTTGAGTGAATTTTACGAGGGCATTTATGGCCTGGTCGAAAGCCGGACTGACATGAATTAAAATTTTATGTTTATTCATAAATGTACATAATTGCTCCTGGACAATAGGTTCTAATATTTTTGAAAGGAACGGTAAAACCGAAATGGGACGATATTCGGTGAAAGATTGGGGATTTGATTTTTTGGGCAAAGGAATTAAATAAGCGCCTTTCCACGTTCCGGATTCCGGTTTCCTTCGGGAACACACCCGAGTTAAGGGAAAAATTGAGACTTTCAGAAAAACTGGTGCAATAATCTGTATAATAGGAACTATCATATCACGTCCAATACTTCTGCTTTCGAGAAGATAGACAAAATCTCTTTTTAACATCGCGGACAAACAATGGTATAAAAGCAAATGAAGAGAAACAAGGTAATAGGTAATGACGAAATACTATTTAATGTCTGAGTTTTTAGATGAGTATCAAAAGTGTGGGAATGGTTACAAAAGTGAACTTTCAAAGATTCAATATCTAGGTTAAAATGGAAAAAGGAAGGGATATTTGAAGATTTGCCAATAGTTTAGAAACTTCCAAGCCATAGACCTTTTCGCGTTTCCAATAGATGAGTGAAAGTAGCGTAATTGTGCATCCCTACACATAGTCTTGCAACGAATGTGAAATTTGGAATCAGAATAACAATTTCGGAGTTCCGCTTTGGCTCTATTATCTTTGTTATTTATTATCCGTTTCTTATCTTCCACCCAAGGGGCAGGTAAATATTTTGCTTTCACTAGATTTAAGGGAGCGTGTTTGTCACAAAGATCGGTAATCAGTTTGATGTCAATTTTTTCGTCAATAGTAACAGCAGCGATATCCTTGTCCAGTCTGTTTTTTCAGCTTCTGAAATGAGTTGGTCGACATTCATTCCCCGAAATTTACACTGCATGAGTAGTTTGCCTTTGATCATTGGTACAGGAAGTTTGTAGGAAAGGAAGATTGCGTCATGATACGAAAATCCATCGGCTGCGCACTGTCCAAACATTTCTACTTGCAGAGGAGAAGCGGTTATCATGAGATCAAGAAGAGATGGGGTCGAATTTGGTTAACGATGTGTAGCGTCAAGAGACAAACTATACAGATTATAAGAATTGATAATAGAAATTAGTTTTTTAGTTCGGGAATCACCTTTGAGTAAACATGTGAGTGTCCAAAAGTTGGTCGAAGGAAGGAAAGTTGTAAACGGAAAGATATGGAATATAGATGACGCCAAGTAACACTTTTGAGTGTCCCACCTCAACCTCAGTCCAAATGCATTCTGCTTCATCAGAAGGAGGTGCTGGAGGCGATAAGTTTAGAAGTGCAAAAGAAAAGGTAGTTCTAAGATAAATAGCTACGTCTCCACCAGCTCTGTCAAGTCTATCATTTCATAATGAGGGAGACTTCAAAACCAGGGAGAGAGTAAGAGGCGGTAGAGAGACAAGGTTTAAGCCAATACTCAGATTTAAGAAGATCATGAATAGAAGGTTGTGAACAAAACGATTTAACTAGATACGTATAATGTGCCGGAATACTTTGCGCATACATGTGTACAATGTTAGAGTTTAGCTCTTTACTAGAAAATTTAGAATCAAGTGCACTATTAAGAGGTACGGGTAAAATGCTCTGAAAGCTTTCATTGATAGTCCCCGATGAAGATAGGGAGAAAACTGTCTTCGTCACTTCCACGGTTGTTGTACATTATGTATTGTAAATAAGTAATTTATTATTTATATATGGGTAAAAAAATAAAATAACGATATACAAATAATTAGTAAACATAATAAAAATATTTTTAATATTGCGAGTACAAAAATCCAACAGACATTTTCTATCACCAACCGATACAATCCAACAGCTTATATGATGGCCAATGTACTCGTATCACGTATACGTTAATATCATGCAAAGTGAATTTTGACAGCTGACGGCTTACCTCTGTCAGCAAATAGCAACTTAGAAATGTTTATCATTCAAAATACAAACCAAATTAGGTTTAAAAGTTTAAAAGTTTTTTTAAATACCTGCGTAATAAGCAATAGAGTGTAAATAGGATTTTTTTGCCAGTGAGTACTGTTCAAAATGCTACTAAGAATATTCAATGTAACATTAGGATGAATAACTTACTAGTTAATTATTAACATAGTTGTAGCGTGAGCACATTAAAATGTTTGTATAAAAGTTGGTAGAGGGGGGAAAAATTATTATACAAGATGTATATAGCATTTTTATAGTATCTTGATTCACAAGTTTATTATAGAAGTGAAAATACATAAACTCCAGATAAGCAAGAATAATTTGGTCAAGCAGTTGTTTACCCTTAACTAACCGTCTTGGTCGTAATTCGGTGCTGGGATCCATTAGGAGCAGAGATAATTATAGTAACGTTCTTCGTCCAACAGTTTGTGACACCAAGTGTTTTTATGGCGCCAACACAAGCTGCATGTCGTCCTTTATTGAAGAATTCTGATATAGTGAAATGATCGATGAATTGCGATTTTCCACGCCAAATGCTATCCCTTGAACTGACACTTTGTAACTCAATAAGTATTGGCCTCGGAATACTACCTTTTACCAATCCTATTCTGTGGCACCGCTTCAAGTAAGATGAATCAAAGTCAGGTTTTTTCTTCTCCCAAAACGCCATGCTTGAGCAACATTTTTCTTCAGCTTCTCCTTTCATCTTGAACATGGAGTTTGCCTAATAGCTCAACTTATGCTTGTAGATTTTGAAATGATGTCAATATAAATACTCTGAAAGATTTAAAATCAGTTGCTATACGCGTTGTGGGGCTTGCAGTTGCAGAATTAGACATGGCCTTTTGCAAGTCTCTGTTAAACTCATCCATGCTGGGCTTGAAGACAATTGCTAACTTATCTATAGTTTTTGTACAGCTTCCATTTTGTAATGTTAAGTGAGGTCGTGTAAAATACAGAGCTGTAAAATGCGTGTTTATTAGTTTAGCGGATGTTTCCATAATTTTCAAAACGTTTTTGAGAACGTTATAGGTGATAAATATTCAAGTGTTCCGATTTTACGTAAAAATGATCATTTGGGCTCATGGGGCTGGAGCATAAAGGTACATGGGTACGAATTTTACACTTTTAGCAGTGATCAAGTAACACCGGAAAGTCATGAACAAAAATCATCAAAGAGATAATGAATTGGTATAGCTTAAATAATAATTTGTATGTCTGATTGTACTCGATTTCTATTAAAATTATGCTGTTATTTTCCTTTTAGAGAGACCAACAAAAAGCAAAATAGATTGTCTATTTTTATTTTTACAAAGTAAATATACGAGTTTATCAGTAAGTACAAATTCATACTTTTTTAGAACAACTCCTTTCTTCTTTGCTCTACACATAGGCCATATTAATCATCTTTAACGCATCATGATACATAGCACATACTGGTTAATTCGGGCGCAATACCCAGGTATTGCGCCCGAATTAACCGATATAGACAAACATAATATATCTCGTGTGATAAAATATTATTAATATTTTACATTTAATAGAAACATTATAGCTTTCATAATAAGGTCTTGAATTAAAGATTGACAACAAATGCTATCCATGTAAGTCTATGGTCATTCTCACAATAGTTATCTACTACTGTAGTATAAACTTAATGACCTTACTATACAAAGGTAACAAGCTATAACAAAATTCCTAATAAATTGGATAGTACACCTTTGTCAATAAAATATGTATATCTCGGGGGCTTACACCTTACTATACAAAGGTAACAAGCTATTACATAATTCCTCATAAATTGGATACTACACGTTTGTCAATAAAATATGTATATCTCGGGGGCTTACACTGTGTGCCATTCAAATCATACACTGGCGGCCCTAAAGTACCAGCGCATACGGAAAATAAACCTAATACCATTTACATAAGTTTCAAATCGTATGCACGAACTGGAAGAATAAAATTTAAAGAAGTGAAAAGGCTTGCTAATCGTTAATGTATTTTGGACCGTATTTGGTTATATCAAGGTTTACGTTTACAAGTGTTCAAAATGCTCTGAGATGATACGGTTGGACTAGCGTTGTGGTGGTTTCTTGTATGCATCTCACATTGCAGTGACAAATCGTGTAGAATGGGTCTATTTCAGAATGCGTCAGTTGAGCGGTTGACAGTTAACTTGTAGCTCCGTATATAACTATAAACTGAAAAGTAAAAGTGCCAAGGATAAGTTTTTAAACATTACATTTAGTAAAATAAGTATATAATAAACAATATAAACAATAAAAGTCAATGTTATCAGTGATATTTACATAAATCTTGCCACTAACTCTTACAGTTAACTGCTACGAGCAATTAATTATTCGCATTCGCAAGTGATATAGCGTTGACATTGAAAGCGATTGAAAGCGATTTGCACTAATATACAATTTACTACATACTTTTTTTTATACCTGAATGAGAAAATTACATTAAATATTATGGCGAATGAATTCAATGCAATCAGTATGTGTGCAAATTTTAAAATCCTCTTGATAGTGCCAAATGTACCAAGTGCATTGCCAACTATCATCGCGCGTGCACTGCGGGCTATGTCAGTAATAATGGAGCCAAATGATCTTGCCGCGGGTGCAGAAGATAGGGCACCAAATCTCCTGCCCCATCAGAAAAAGCTCCTGAGGAAATCTTTCTGGACGCTAATATATTATCCAGCTCACCTGTATCATTGTGCCAGGAGATAAGGCTCCTGGCACAGTGATGTAGGTGATGATACAGGACATGAGCTCTGTGCGTAGGGGAATGCACGAATTCAGACAGGACTTAGCATGAGTAAATCCGACTATGTGAGATTTTAATAAGCACTCTCCGTTTCTCCGTCTAGCAGCGGGTAGCAGCTGTGGAGGAGCGCATCGGCGCGCACGCAAGCTCTCACGAAGCGGAACGGGCCGTGATAAGTGTTATAGCGCAGCTAAAACAAGAGTAGAACGATCGGGAGCAGGAAGGCTTATTGAATGACATTCGGATCACCGGTATTCCTGAAAATATTGGCGTGAATGTCGCACACATGGTGGAAACCTCGTGACGAGACAGAGCGTAGTCAACATATACGCGTGTGACATTATGTTTGCAGGGCGGAGGGGCGTGAAGCGTGCGTCAGCCGATGACGACGGGGCGCATCGGCCACGGTCTTTTATTGTGCGGCTAGCCCGGAGCTCCATACGCGACGCTGTCCTGAAGGCGACTCGTGTGTGGAGATGTTCCGATACCACAGGTATACTGGTCGGTGCCCCCTCTGTATACAGACGAGCACCGATGGCCGCGTATTCGCGAGGCATAACCCAGGTACCACAGTGCATCGCATCAAAACTGAGCCTGACATCGACCGAATTTTTGGTATAGACTCTGTTGTCCGTTATGATGAAAATATATTATACTTTAGCCTTAATTGATAATTCCAATTGGCTTGTATTTTCTCGTAACATCGCAACTTAAAATTTTTGATGTCCTACTTCTACTTTTCCGGGAAAGTATAATGCACAATAGTGTAATATCGTTAGTCCCAACATTAAGTCAAATACATACCAATATCATTACTCACCTAACGGTCTTCACTATAAAACATAAGCCGCTGACGATGAGACTGATACAAATCGCCTCCGTTCCGATAGCATTCGTTAATTGTCAGACACAGTCTTCTATGTACAAAGATACGCCGATATTCATAAAACATAATACTAAGCGTTGGTTTGTTGTGTCTATATACTACTTACCCCATTATATATTGTATATACCGCTAACTCATTGCTAAACTACGTCCTTGTTTGTCAGAACACACATTATGTTTGACTTACTGTTACTGTAAATTTATTCATTCAGACTAAACATGGGTAACACAAAAAAAATTGTTTCTTAAATCCCCGCTCCTTATGTAACAGACATGATAAGTTTTTGGTAGCTATGGACAGGTACAACTTTGATTGCCTACTACACATTCCGAGGCCCGAGACCATAAGGGCGCGGGGAGGTGGGATTGGTTTTTATGTACGTGAGGGGTTGTGCACGCAGACTCACGCGCATCCTATTTCACGTAACGTGGAACAGATGTGGCTATCGATTAAGGGAAACGGCAAACTCATTTATCGTCGGTATATAGTCGGTACGGCTTACCATCCCCCGTGGCTTGCAGTAAGAATTTTTCTTGACGCACTCAATGACACGATGCGCTCGCTGTCGTGCTATGATTATATTTATTCGACTGGTGACTTCAACATAAGCTTTCTTGTTTCTGATAATAGCGATTTGGTTTGCACCAACGCAAATGTTGATCGAGTTTGGATTGATTACATACCATATCGCAGCAGCCACGCGTTGATATCCTTCGTGATCAACATCCATAGTGAGAAGCCCAAGAGCCGAAAAATTATTATAAACCAATCAAAGACATGGTTTCAGAGGATTTACAGCATACAGTAAATACTAATGACTGGAGCGGCATTTCCATCGACCTGCATATCGACGACATGGTTCGAGATTTCAGCACACACATTTTGTTGATATTTGATAATGTAGCACCTATAAAAATTATATCGCCAGAGAACGCAAATATCCATGGATTACACACAATATAAAGTTGATGATGAGAAAACGTGATGACGTGCATAGACGAGCACGTATATCTAAGTGCGACAGACGCGTGGCGTTCTATAAGCATATCAAACATGAGGTGTAGAGTGCGTTTGGCAGGGAGAAGTCTGTATATTTTAAAAGATATGTAACATCTAACGTTAAGCTTTCCCGTTTGTTGTGGAAGCACATAAAAGAAAATATAAACATCAAACAAATAATGAGTTTTTAACTTCCACAACATCTTTTTGACCCCTACAAAATAAACAAATACGTTCTAAATGTCCCAGGCACAAACTATGTCTCGGTGGTAAAAATTTTAGGGACCAAAGCTTCGGAACACCTACTTTCTGTCGAAGTACGGTAAGTTCCACAGACCTATTAAAAATAATTAATTCACTGCAATTGAACGCAATAGGTATTGACGGTAGAAGCCTGGAAATGTTGCTTTTAGCCTGCCAGTCTTCTTCATGCCTAGGTACCATCACCGACATTATCAATAAGACTATTGTTAGGGGCACTATCCCGGAACATTGGCGGATGGCAATCGTTAAGCCCATGCCAAATAATAACAATGTTACTGAATTAAAAGTAGTCGGGGTTTCGTAAGCATCATAGCACGTCAACAGCTTTTATTGATATCGTTGACAACATGTTATGTGCTCAAGATGAGGGACAAGTTAATGCCCTTGTGTTTCTCTATAATTCGCACGCCTTTGTCACCATAAATATACCGTTGTCACTACATAAAATCAAATACTATGGATTTAGTGACGGTGCAGTATCTTCATTTGATAGCTATTTAACCAAGCGCTCACAAATTGTAGAACTAACTGATGATGATGACACTGTAACTCGATCTAATGCTCTTGCCGTGAAAAAAGGTGTTCCGCAGGGCTCTGTTAATACGAAAAATTGTGGGCCTCAATAGGTCAACAATTTTGTACACAGCTGACGTTATATAACAGCTACAGCACTGTCGCTGCCATATCTATGCCGACGACATCCAGATATACGTATCCTTCAGTTTCAACAACATCATCAACATCGGAGGCCATATGTAACCTTAACCACGATTTTTCAAATTTTAGATTACTATTTAGAACCAAATTGACATGCTAGCTAAAGGAAAATTTACACAATTTTTAACATTTTTTTTATTTATTCTTTTTATTTGACTTTGGTGTATACTAAATAAAATTTTAACTTATAATATAGGTAATCGGAATTGTACTTAACATAGATAATATTTTATTTTTCATTTAATTGTAAAGTGTTGTGTGGTTTCACTTATGGATATATTTTCACTAATTTTAAGTCACTGAATTTTTTTTAGATATTAATTATTTTATGTACATAAATTTTATTGTTAGTAGAACCAATATTGTGTCACTGAATATTTCCTATGCTCTAAGGAAAGCGCTATTGTAAGACTTGCCGAAGTAGTATTGTTACTTACTAATATCGAAATTTAATGCAT
>JAFELO010000798.1:25343-51327 GCA_017140195.1 Eumaeus atala
GACTTGCCGAAGTAGTATTGTTACTTACTAATATCGAAATTTAATTTTATTTTAATTTTTGTTATTTTAATGTTTAACTGTATTTTTTTGGTATCTCCAAACATTTTATTCTTATTATCACAGTTGTCTAATTGCAAGCTGAGTTCGTCTCTAAATAATGGTTACATGTTTAATTTAGTCTTTATGTGCCTGTATTTATTGTTATTGTGTTTACAAAGTTTGTATAACAGCGTAATTTATACCTAAATAAAATTATATTCATTCATTCATTCATTCAAATTGGTTATTCAGTGGGTCACAGATTATTGTGCAGACTGCTCTGTTTATGCGAGCTAAAAATACAGTAGATATTTTAAATGCATTGGTCGATTTTTCATACTCGAATAAATGCAAAATAATATTATTGTTCTCTCTATTCAGAGTATGCTGTAGTCAATTCATGTATTAAATGTCTTGTTTTGTTTATTCCTTTTTCCTATCGTGGTTTTCTAAACACCATAAATATATTATCAAGAAATTTTAATGATAGTCTATAAATTGGTTGGTACTTGTTTCTCAAAGCTCCGAGGCGATAAACTGTGTCAGTGATCGATCGTTCGCGTAGGTAATATTATTTTTTATGTAAGGCAATAAACAGCATTTAACATAATATTAGTATAGGTATTACAGAATTTTAAAAATATTTTTGGTTTATATTAATTCAAAAAATAAATTACATGGGGGTAAAACATAAGGCTGTATACCTATAAAAATCCACATATCCGAAATTCATGCAGATCTCTTGTTCTTCTTGACGCCACACTCCTATTGGTCGCTGGTAAATGTAAATCACATCCAACGCAGTAATCTGGCAATCACTTTACACCAGTATTAAATGATTCACGGGTGGCCATGCCATGTCATGTGGGTTTGCTCCAATGCCGAAAAGTTTAGCCCTTAGAAGACATTTTATTGGTATCTCAAAACTCTCACAGCACTAGATCCGATTGATCCGGAAATGTGTGCGCAAATTTGGTAGGATCGGGACATGTGACACTCGGTTCTCTCTACCTATGGAGTAAATTGAATTATTGCTTGTGTGGTATCTTAAATTTAATGTGAACTATGATAAGGAAACTTAACCAGATTTTCATGGTTTACTGGAATAAGTTACTACCGACATAAAAATATATTATGTAAGAGTTGCTACAGCCCAGCTCCATTTCAAGTTAAGAGTATTATTAAACTCGTGGCTCGTAGACTCCACCAACCCACAACTTAATATTTAACCACTGTATGGCGTTGTGTAAATATGAAAAATTCCACCGAACTTACGACCAGGCCCGGACTTATGAATAGTTCAGGAATTTAAAAAATTATGTTGTTTCTTGTTTTTTTTTTATAGAACTGGGGTCCAAACCCAAGCTCTTTTACGACTACCGATGCACATGAACATTCACATAATTACTATGCCGATGCGTTTCCCTCCTTTGCCCCTCCCCCAATGGGCCACCGGCTACTAACTACTACTACTAACAAACCGCACGAAACGCGGCACTGAAGGTATCACTTTACGGCGGTATTATGTGAGCGTGCGGTGCCTCCCCGGTCGTGCCGGCTCAATTCCATTGCATAGGAGCATGTAGTGTCATGCACTATCACTATCACTACCTCCTCTTATTGAGCATTGCACTACCTCTTCCTATTTTTATGTGATCGTTGTGTTTTTTGTGCAAATTGATTTCACGTATGAGACTGTGCTAATATTATGTGGTTTTTTAAAAAAAGCCCACCAAATGTGTTTCGAATTCGCACACCGGAGGTTCCGTACCAACGAGAAGCTCGAGCATGTCAACTGACATTCTAATAAGAAGACAAATAAAGACGACCAGATTGATAATCTAAGTAACCAAACGTTTGGTCAATTCTTTTGTGACGTTTGTTTAAATTTATAACGTACTTAGTGACATAAGTGTAAATTATCATTTAACATTTATCACTTTACGTATATAAAGGTATTGCTTTACAAAATGACTAAGAGACATTAGTAATGAGCGTTCCCTATCCGTCAATCTAAAAGGTGCGCAATTGTCAAAATATTCACTTTGTAAAAAAAGCCTACAATAATGCGCGTAAGGTTAATCCAAACAGAATCGGGCGCGCTATTTTGTTAACTGATTTTCTCATATAACTGCTGTCACGACTCATGCTTATAGTTATGGATTAATTTCAAATTCTACAGGTATATATTTATTTTAGCGTGCTTATGCATATTGTTCGGGTCGGTTATGAGTGATATTTTTTTAGATATAAATAAAATCATATATCAGTGTTAAAGAACCACTAGGACAATAATAGTACGGTGTCATTCAACCATTATTTTTTGCATATGGGCACTAGTTTTTTACCCATAATGATAGACATTCAAACCAATCACACATTAAGTTCAAAAATGTGCCGTAAAATAATTCGCGAAATATAAATTTAAGGACAATATTGATGGTATTGGCTTCGTAGCTCTTATTGATATCACCAGGAGCACATCGAACTTCTTGATTATGCGGATGTAAGCTATATTAACTTAACAAAGGACCAGTTAGACAAGCTGCAACGCTTTCAAAACTTTTGTATAAGATTTATATTTGGCCTTCCTAAGTTTGACCATGTCTCTGAATATCGAGTCTTTAAAATGGCTTCAAATGCGTCATGGCAGGAATACACATTTACTATATTTGCTTTGCAAGCACCTTTTTAACCCTCAAACTCCAATGTACCTGAAAGAGATGTGTTCTTTTTCAATAGGGTCAAGGAGTTTTCGTCTCGACAATAAATTAAATGTTCCCAACCAAAATACCAAATTTTATACGAATTCCTTTACAGCAAAATCCATAAAATTATGGAATTCATTGCCAAACGATGTAAGACAGGCTAAAAGTCTCAAGATATTTAAAACACTTGTAAAAGAGCATTATATACAATTCTAATATTAAATTATAATTATAATTTATTATATTGAATACGATTAGAGTACTTCTTTTCATGATAACTGTATATAGAGATCTCATACTAATAATGGATTCTCACTTAATTACTAATTAGATGAATAATTTAAATTGTAAATAATCCACAATACATATTCAATAACAAAACATAACAGTTGTCTTCGCTGTCATTGATTGCATTTTAATCACTTCTTCTTCTTCTTTTTACTTTTTCTTCATGCTGGTGTTTACTTTTCCACGGTACATGAGCAATTTGTTAAGCATTTCTGGTTTTTATTTGATGTTGTTTGTTATAAGTTCTTATTAAGCTAAATTTGTTAGGTCAATGCGAGCCCTTCTCTTTCAGCAATATATTTTTCTTAAATGGTTGACTGGAAGAAATCACTTTACAGCAATAAGGTCGCCACAATTTTTATTTATTTTATAGTGTTTTTAACGTGTAACTTTGATGTGCAATAAAGAAATATTTATTTATTATTATTATTATTTATTTATTATTTATCGGAATACTTAAAATCGTGTAAACAAAGAGTTGAAGTGAATACTACCACTTATCTTACGTAATCAGCTCGTATAAATGTAAAACGACGCTAAGCTCAGCATCTAGTCAGATATCAAGAGGATCTCGCTATAATATTCCAACACGTAAGTGCCGTGATATCTTATAAATATTTATCTTACATTACATTTTACCCGATTCAGCATATGTGTTGCCAAAAGATCAAATACCTAAATAAGTTGGACTATTTGTTGTTGTTGTTGTTCCCTTGATTAATAATGAAAATCATGTCATCTGTAATTGTCATTGTATTTTAAGTGTGTTGCGATTAGTGATATGAGTAATAATGACTTTCATTAGGAGCGAATAATAAAAGAAGTTACTAAGTAACTAGTAAGTTTATTTACATATTCACACATATTTCGTAACATATAAATATATCACACACTTTATATAAATACGCAGCAACAATTTATATGTCATAAATTGACAAAAAGCAGTCTAAGACCAGCCGTTCCAGAAATTACAAACAGAATGACAGGAATTTAAGAAAATTTTTTTTAGGTATTTCTTACGTCAGAATAACAAACTGCGTTTGAAAAATCCCTAGCTAGCTATTTTGAAATCACTGTCATTTACTTAAATTTTAATTATATGCAACGATTTATATGGCATTTTTCTGCCTTCGATTATATACTGACAAAAAACAAAATACTTGCTGTAAAAAGTGTTTTCAGGTGCCTTATTACGATATAAATTGATTCTTTTTTGGAGGCTTCTTGTGTGTAGTGACAAAAGTCATATGTTATATACAGATGGTTTCAAAGTACATTCTTTATACTCAATCCCTTTGCGGGTAAATTTTTGATGCAGATTTAAAATTATTCAAAAAATGCTTTAATTCGTATATGTTCATTTTTAAAGTAATCCTTCTTTTGGCACACTCGGTTGCAAATGTAAAACCCGTGCACCAAATGTCAGGCGTGTGTGCGGACAAATCGTTATGAAAAATGTGATCATCCGAGGCGAACGGATATTTAGAGAAACGTATAAGTCAGTGAAGATAGATTGATATATTACTGAAGTAACAGGAGGGAGAGCTAGAGCAAACATTTTCTTTCTCTTTTTTCCATGGCCTTATAAGTTTCGTGTAACTAAATCGGTTTATGGTCGTATGATCTAGAGCGTACTCGGCTTTATCATTATTGAAAAATATAAATTCTGATGGTAAAGTATTCAATTGTAAAAGACAAACATATGCTTCGATCCTTTCACATTTTCACCTCAACATACATATTTCAAACCTATACAGTACTTTAATGTCTATCACAACATTCAGTTGCCTTACGCTCGTAGCAGTGGCTATCATAATGTATACAACAGCAGCAGGCAGATACTGGCGCAGCTGATAGTGAGCACAACGTCAAAGACTGTAGCTGTACCTGCAAAAAAGATCTGAATGAAGAGAGTTCTCTATCCATCTATATTATAGAATGAACTCCCCGAAAGCTGTCTGTCTGTATGTAATCGAGTTTCTTAAAATTTACACAACTGATTTTAGTGTGGTTTTCACTTATGGATTGAGCGATTCCTGAGGTCTCGGTATATAATTTCCTAAGGCAATACGATCCTTGTTATTCGCGGGCGAAGCTATGTTCGGATCGCTAATAAACGATATTGTAAAATAAAAATTGGGAAAACACAAGTAACATATAATAATTATCATAAACATTCACTAAATTAAATAAACATCTATGTTTATCGTTCGATGTTTCAATTAAATATTACATTCAATTGTAACATTGATTTTTGAAATTGAACATCTTTTGTAAGCAATTTCTCTTCACACTTATGTATGACCTAGTTCACGATAACTCTAAAACCTTTTCTGTATCGCAATTCAAAATAATTTTAGGGGAATTAACTGGGGGTGATCAGACATTTCAGCAGCAGCAGAGAGAGAAATTTCCAGTCAACAGGTACCGGTCAGTTGCAGGTGAAGAGTTCAGCAGAACTGTTCACCTGAGACTGAGACCTGACGACTGGAAATTTCTAATAAATATTACGGATACTAAAAAAAAGAAACAATATTACATATGTAGGTAGGTGATGCACACAGAATGAATAGGCAGACACGAGCCCGATCGTTAAATTGAGACATTGTTTATTAAATTGAAATCAAATAAGGACAATAACAATGTATCACTTGTTGCCAGTTTATACGTTACTATTGTATTACATTTATTTCTTCAAAGTTCCATTTTTCAGCCAGTGGTTGGAGGTTCAGTCTAAAAACACGGACCTTATAATGTAAAGCAGCTAAAATATTATTGAAAATGGAATAAATAAGGAATTTGAAACTAAGATTACCGGAGGAGCCTTCACCCGTCACCGACGCAGGATGTGGCGCGACCTCCCTGATGTAGGCCGGCTCGCTCTTCCTCGCGTATATGTCGTAGATAGTCGCCACACAGCCTAGGAAGAACTGACCGTTTCGAGGTGACAGCATCGCATACCTACAAAAACCATTTATGGTAAGTAAAATGGAATCAAGAATCATCTAATCAATATTTCTCTTTTTAACAGCATCATGGGCGTAAACGATACTTTCAATGATTACTGGCGCTCAAAGATATTCAATAACTGTTGCGGAGATGCCTGATATATTCTCCTCCTTCCCTCCCCCTCTCCAGTGGGTATCCGAAAATTCATAAGGCGCACAAGACGTGACAGCATAGCTGCGGTCGTATAAGGTGGTCGAGACCCTACTTATTACAAAACTTTATGGGATTTAGTATTTCAATAACTTTACATCACAGCCAATATTAGGTAATTCGTGATAGAAAAACAAATGAGTATGTTTTCAATTTGCAACAATAGCGGTAACGACGCTCTTTCTAGCTATTATATTAAGACCCTCTTAATTGTGCCGGGAAAAAAATCTCTTCGAAGATAATTAATACAGTTTGTTTTCATAGTGTTCAATAAAAGCTGTGATGCCACAAAGCTCAATATTTTAGGGCGTGTATTAATTAACATGAATATTCACACGAATTTGATCCAGAAATATACCTTGATTAAAACTGAGGGATCTACAAAAATTTGCATTTTAATTTTAACATGGTCGGGTCGTAAAAGTATTGCAAGGGAAGAGGATGGAAAATTTGAATTTTGAATGAAGTCCACCATGTAAGCGTTAAATAAATGTTCTGAGAATAGAAAAAATACAAAAATTCATAAGAAGAATCATATATATGTTTTTAACTAGCTAATATTAATGATTTCGATATTGATTTAGTTTTATATTTATGAATTTTTCCTCAAAATGATAATTTTAGATATTTTTGTAACTTCGTGACTAAATGTTGTTAAAAAAATTAAGAAAGAAAAATAATTTGTAAAAAATTTAAAAATAAGCAATGATGAAGCTGGGGTATAGTGCCAATGCTGAAGGCTCCTTAATAAAATGAAAATACAAAATAATAAATAGAAACTCGCTACTTTTTTGACATGAAAACGAAACTATTGAAGAACACAAGAAATATCACGAAAAGAACGTCAGGTTTTACTCCATATACCAAGAGGTGCGAAGAGCAATTTATGTCAAAATCAAACATTTCGCGTACCCAATATCCAATTTTGAACAGATCGAATCTAATTGTATCTCACCGTAAAACATCCTGTTGCTCAGTGTTCACACTTCTGTTATAGGTGTGGTAGTCTGTGTAGGCGCGGCTTAGGCTGTCGCTGGTGTACGTCAGTCCCACCTTGTAGCTCTCGCTCTCGAGGATAGTCACTTCGAGCTGACTGAATGACCCGTGCTCTTTAAAGTCCATCTCAGACGTCCACCAAGACACTGTTTCCGCAATCTGCAATAAGTTACTCCTTATACCGTTTAACCAACAATGATCATCATATACATCATCAGAGACAGACATGAACATGGGCATTTTTCTTAAAGGTTACTTCGTGCTAGTCGCATCCAACACGATCTGGTATCCACCCATCAAGCAGTAGATTGATAACAGCAACAGCACATGTCCACGCCAGTACCATGATGAAATAGGCAGAAAAAACCGAGTACTAGTTGCTGTTAAAGTTGATGATAAAGCATCCGTAATCCGAACCACTAATTAATTCTGTTTTTTCACATCAGATTGGTATTAGTATTTTATTTCAATATGGATAGTGCAAAAATAATACTTTATTGGAATATTGATTTCTAAATTTGGTGACTATTAATATCATAGCTTACTTTTATTGTAATTTTGCTATCCCATCGTATATTATACAAACCGCGATTAAAATAATGATTAATTTAAATATATAACATTAATGAAATACTTAATAAACCATGATAAAATTCGTTAAAGTAAAATAACTAAAATAGGTTGTACAATAACTTTTCCACGGTTCGTAAAGACTTATTGTACCTTTAGTTCTTTCACGTTTACAAAATTTTCAAAGAGAATCCAAATAAAGTGGTCCCACGTAAGCGAAGCAAACTGATGTTGAAAGATTTTGTGTGTCGGATACAAAACTAAAAAATGGCGTTAAATAACCCTAATTATGTATAACAAGAATAATTATAGTCATGCACAAGTTATATTTGACTTCATACAGAAAGTTTGAATTGCCTATTGTTGTACAGCCGACTTCACAATCACTATTTCTTTGTTCGAGTTTTTTTTTCCTTTCCAGGTGCCTTGTCATAAACGGCATCACATTCAATTATTTTGTGTTTTTCAGATCAAATAGCAGCAAATGCTTAAAAAATGTAAATTGCATGATAAAACTGAAAATGTTATATGATATATTCGAATTACTGGCACGCTATTTAGGGATTTTATTTCGGGAACGGAACTTATAATGTGGAAGCAAAGAGAATCCCTATACAGAAGGATCCATCGTTTCAGGTTTGGATTAAGATGCACTGACCCCCTTTCCTCACCAGATGGGAAAGATTTATCCTGATATGTAAGTGTTGGTAACGGCTAATTTAACTATTATTATTATGGCCAATGGAGGGACCAAGAGGTCCCTCCGCACCCGGCTCTGACGTCGGTGGTAGCTTGTGTGTGGTTTCTAAAATCATATCGATGCTAACATGATCATTTGTTTGGGGAGAGGGCGTCCCGCTTCACATATTTTGATATTGTTAGGGCACGAGTGGCTCAGGTCAGGCACAATACATTGATGGTGTTTCACATATTGAAATAGGCCAATAATAACAGCATAAAAGTTACTACTACATGAAGAAATTAGTGAAAATAATTTTTTGCAATATTGCGAATTGCTTTCATTATAATATTGGAAATATAATTATAATTATTAAGGCCGCTTGACTATAATTATGCCATTCGTTGTTGTAATGCTAGTTATATAACAATTCCTTGTCCTAAATCTGTGATGATAATTTAGGAGGAGTAAGTACGTAGGTAATTAAATACGTGTTGATTTATGTCTATTGTAATTAAAATAATAATAATATCGTTGCATTATTTAGCAAATGGAAATAAATTTATTGCACGTAGAAATATTTAAGGTTAAATTTATTTTGAGAGGACAATGTTCCATAATATATCTTATAGATACAATACCATTAAAACAATTATCATAGATGTCAAAATGTACAAAGGCTTTGTAAAGGTAGAGCTGCGCTACGTAGAAATTTCATCCCCCACGGGCTGTGACCTTTTCTTTTTAAATTTGAATGGATTATACGTTACATTGATTTGGTAATATAGAAAAATATATATTATGAATTTGAAATTTTAGTTGCATAATGTAAAATAGTTCTGTTACTCTGATCTGACCAGACCTGAGCTCAGTATCAAAGTAGCTGTAATGGGTTGGCATTGTCTCAAAAAAAACAGTTCTAAGATAAAGTTAGCTGACGGACAGCAAAGACGCCTTATTTACTTTATTTTGTATAGGTTATACAGTACAGTAATTCCCCGGAAGGAATCGATCTTTTATGTACTTGGCTACGTATGTGCCTATTATACGTATAACCTATTATTTCATTTAAGTAAGTTTTAAATTTTTAATAAAAAAAAAATATTTCACAAAAAATATAATTAATTACCGGTACTCAAACCTGAACACAGTTCAGTGTCGTCAGACGTACACATATTTCTCTTTTCTTTCTACTTTTTTTTTTGGGAAACCTATAAATCAGAAAAAGTTACAGATAAGTTAATTGCAATATCCACATTTTGCGAGCTAACAAGAAATATATGACGTGTTCACGAATTTATAGTACATTAATCCGTATATATATACGGATTTCTTATTTGGATTACATACCTATATTGCGTTTTTTGCTGCTCTTCACGAATCTCGCAGTAGCGAGTCAACAGCGATACCCGTGGGTGTAGCACCGCGTCAGTTTGTATCAGCCCGACTTTCGCGGGGAATCTATTTCTCTCCGTATAAATTTCCTAATTATTGTATCATTTCTTTTATTACAATCAAAATACTTGTGCCAAGTAAAGTATTTGTCTATTGATATTTCATTAGATGGAATAGTTGTAAACATTATTTAAAATTTTAGTATTCAATTTATGAAAAAAAAAATAGAGATTTATTTATACAACATAATTATGGTTACAACACATAGTGATATTCTAAATTGAACCACCGCAAGCGCCATCTTATATGAGGTGCCCCAGAACTACAAATTATCAGGACACATTAACGACATGCACCACATGACAAATCCGCCAAGTTTGGAACAGCCCCATGGGTAGAGGCTCCTATCCTCGCTCTTTGCCCCGTGCACAGAAGCGCCTCCTCTTTGGATTCCATAGTCCCCTCTTCTAATAAAAGAATTGCCTCCTGGTTGGTTCAATTGGCTTCGCCTAAGGTGTTTGAAGTCATTACAGAGAATCCCACCACCATCATAAGGCTTGAATAATGATGGGAGGGAAACTCTAACCGAAATGAATCCTTTCCATACGACAGTATTAGTATTTACCTTATGATCGTCCAATAACCACGTGATGTTAGGTGCCGGGTAGGCCTCGTCTACGGAGCAGTTTGCCCGCAACGTGTCGCCCCGTGAGTAGTTCCGCTGGGCGACCGACAGACGTGGAGCACGAAATGGTGGATCTGGTGATGGATATTGTAAATGTATCTCTAGCAAACTTTACATATCCAGATGTCTGGAAGCTGGCAGTGGTGCGACCTTTATCTTAAACTACAAATCCTACATATCTTAAATATTTGAGACCAATAACTATTTTGCCATGTTTATCAAAGTTCTGATCTATCTGATCAAACACAGTACTTAGAACGTAACAATATGTTACCGGAGGCGCAGGAGGACTTTAGGAAGGGCTGCATTACTGTCACAGCACTACTTGATTTAATTGACACTATTCTACGAGCACAGGGACAGAGCAAGTACACCCTCCTTGTACTGCTACATTTTTTAAGGGCAATTGATTCTCTATATATAAGTCTTCTTTTGTCTAAATTGAGATATTATAGTTTTGACACTGAATCGATTCATTGGTTTGATAACTATCTCAGTTTCCACTAGCAGTGTGTAATAGTGGCTATCCATGATAGCTACATACTCCTTTCAGTTAAAATAGCCCTCGCCAGAGTCGTGCCACAGGGATCTATTTTAGGCCTTTTATTATATATATTAATCTGCGTGTTATACGCGGCAGATTTAAAAGACCATATATTGAACTGCAATTATCATTTCTATGCAGATGACACACAAGTGTATACCTCCTGCCACCCATCTGGAATTTATATTGCAATCAATAAATCGAATGAGCACCTTAGCATGGACATAGGTCTCGCTCAATGAACACCAAGACGACCGATCTCCTGCTACTCGCATCCATCCCGGATTGACTACTGCACGAGATCGTTGCGATTACCTGTTTTAGGTACCTATTATAGTTATTCCATGGACTATCCTTCCTTTCATATGAACCGACATAAAACAGGAACCTATTTTTTGGCCGCCGTTGTGGAAATCCAGCTGGGAGGACATCATTATTTTTCAGCACGTAGCTTCATTGCTTACTGCCACCACAGTAGGTACAGTGCGATCTCACTTAAATAAATAACATATTATGACAATAATGTGATTTACATAAGCTCATATATAATATATTAACTTATAAAAGTAATGTAAAGATCTAATTTCTTTGTTGACGAGCAACGAGTTTAGATTGATAAGATTACCAAAATGTGATCAATGTAACAGAGATGAGTTGTATGAATTTCTCGGTTAGATGGTACTTTCATCCGACCTACATAACAATATAAGTACAGTTTGAAGATAAAATTTTCTCTGTCTGTCCGTGACAAATCATACCGACTTTAAAGATAAAAGACTTAGTACCCACCAACAACGGTAAGCGGCGCCGCTCGTATGTTCGCGTGGAACAGCGGTGCGTCCGCCGTCACCTCGCACTGGTACTCGCCGCTCAGTCGCCGGTTCAGGTTCACAATGCGCACCTGCTGGTGATCTGACTCAGCCAACTAGAGGGGATATACGGGAATATGTTTTTGTCTTTTTGGACTTACATAGCACTAAAGGCGCGGAGCCCATAACATACAAATCAATCGCGGATTCGAAACCCGCCAAGATCTTGATGATGAGAAAATGTTTATCTACGCATTACAATAATACTTATATCTAAAGAAAGAAATTGAATCACCTAAATTAAAAAAAACATATTGTCATTTCTAGAACCTATGACAGAAGTCAATGTGGTACTAACACTGGGCTAAATTGGTAAGACAACACCACATATTATTATCATTCATACGTTTAGAAAACTTCTTTTACGCGTGGAAACTTCCTCGGGTACCATCTTCACAGGGCTATAACGGAGGCGTTTGTGTCGAACTTGAACCTACTAAAACCACACGGTGATCAGTTTCGTAATTTTGTGCCGAGTTGTCCGGTATTCCCTGGAGAAGGATGATTCCTTGAGAGAAACTACAAGGCCTACGATAACATAGTATTTTGAAACGTTTTATCAAACTAAGAAAGTAGTTCCATGAAAATCCATCATGTCGTTGTTGACACAAGAAATCAATACGCGCCTATAGCTTATGTTCCTTATACTCCCGATAATCCCTCCCAGTAACTATTACCCGGAAAGAAATAGAGCGCGATAAGGAAAGTGTATATTGTGTCTCTCGCATATTGTGGTGTTTATGAAAAATTAATAATCTAGCTCAGATTTAATACTACATCCTAATGTATTATGTAAATGCGAAATTTGCTACCGAAGGAACGCAAAACACACAAATCACACAAAGGAAGCTCACATGATACTGCTCCAAAAGTGATGGCTATTTTGGCCTGTTTTGTACAGATTTTGATTAGTCTCTGGAACATTGGTGAAGAAGAGGTGAACGAGGATAACGTATCTGATGCATCTATCCATCTATCATGCGGATGTCAATGGTTGTCAGTAGTCTCCGATGGGCCCCAGTTGCTCGTTCGTCTCCTGTCCGGACTCTATTTGCGTACTTCTTATTACTAAATATACGAAGTCCAGGCTTGTAAACTATAAAACATAAAAAGAAACATTGAAATCCCTCTATTAGTGATAGAGTGTACAAAAAGGCAATTCCTTTTCTTAAAAAATTACTACTGTTTCATAATCTTTCGACTGTTATTTATTTGAAAAATACTGAATGTACAGGCAGAAAGAGGAATAAAAAGCAATCGAAACATCTGCTGGAAACTGCCGTTAATTACCTATTCCTGAAGTTAATAGGCCTTTCTGTAGACGTGTTCTCTTCCTTCACCTACTAACCCATTCCTTAGTCTCTCTATCTCACAAACACAGACTAAACAAAAGTGCCAATCTTAATGCTCCAGTAATTTGTCAGATAATTCTGGCATGAGGAATAAAACGAACAAAAGAATATAGTAAATGAGCTTGTTTATCTCTCAAAACCAGCAATGAATCTGCACATCCTGTTTTGTTGCAGATGTCAATGGGCGTTGATGACAATTTTACGACCAGGTGAGCGGCCTTATAGTCTGTCTCCTCTGCTATAAAATAAAAAAGCAGCTTGCTTATTGTTAATCGAAAATGGTTTTTTATTAAACTTACGTTTACAGAAGCTCCTGGTAAAGGGAAGACCATATAAGGTGGCAGCTCCCTTGGTACATATCTGTAGAACTCAACCTGAGCGCGGTACCATCTGATGGAGTACAGGGCCGTACCTTCCAAGTCGTAGGTACATTTAAGGACTGCATACTGTCCCTCCCCGGAGAGGACCGCTCGAGGCACTGAGATGGACAAGTTGCGAAGGGACCACACACCACCTGGAAACAAAAGATTATCATATAACATTGAAATGTATGAAGCATAACAAGTACATTGCTCCCGAATCTGCCCGGAAAGTGTTTATACGATTAGAAAGAGCGGGCTGATAGCAATAAAGCTCCGATTGCTCTTATGCATGGGGGGATATGATATAAATAATAACATATAAATAATTGATATAAATATATCATCGATTTCTCGGAAACATATTTCATTACAAACTTAGTAGTGGAATAGAAGAAACTAAAATCTAAAAAGGTCTTGCCAAAAGAGAATGAAACTATGTGTTACCTGTGACACAGCTGGCATGAACTTGGCGCGTCATTATGACAGAACCTAATCGTACAGTTCTCTGCCAATAATATAGTACGGGACAACAGACACTTTACCCTTGTTTATTGTTAATGTGTAAAAAGTGGTGCATTCTACATGCAGCACAAACATTACATTAACAGTTGAATATTAATACAAGCATGTATGTTTTGATTATTAATGGCTATGTTCTCAATACTCAAATAAAAAGTTAAGAGTTTTTTTCTAAATATACTATCCTATACAGTATATTATAGTCAAACGAGTAGTTAGAGCCTCTTGTTAGCTACTGAGTTACCGACGCAGATAGACATTCATACAATTATTACATAGAAATGTTGCCTTATTCCCCATCGTGATAATCCTGTGTTGCAGCAGAATGGAATCAGCTTGACTGGGGAAGTATCACTTACTCACAAGACACCACAATACATAGTACATTACCTACATATAACTATGATATGTGCATTTATTTTGTAGCGTTAGCTGGTCGTGTCGGATCGCGGTCCCATCGGAATAAGAGAATGAAATAATACAGAGTTGGCTTGAGTCTGTAAAACACACGTGCACTACAATATGTCCGTGTCGGGCTTATATTAATAGAGGTGGCCGCTGTACTCGGCTGGGACGACATTATTATTAAAGATTTTTGAGAGTATCATAATCTTTATATGAATAATATGTATGTCTTTATATTTATATAATTATGTATGTACGAATTTTTGACTCTTTGAGACACTATATTGGTCAAATGCATGGGTCAATTTTGATGAATCTTATCGAAACACATCCTATGAGTGGAAGAAACTATGGCTATATGTGAGTGATACCGTGGGGCGCTGTTAGTTGTTAATGTAAAAAATAAATCGTTTCAGTTTCTCATGAACGTTTGATGATACTTGATATCTTAACAAATAAGCAAACCGGTCAACATGCGTTGATTGATCGTAGGCTTTTGCCTTGCAAACTTATTGGCTACTTCCCTAACAAACAGTCCCCGAGTGTATACCTACAAGCTCGTAAAGCTTTAATATGCATGGGCAGGCAAATTAAATACAGAAATATGTTACAGGACATTATATATTCAATAATGAATTGCCTCGTCACCTAGGGAGGGTATCTCCCGCTTTGCCGTGACGCAGATCCCATCTCTGAATTTCCACATCTGAACTACTTAATTTTAATGATACACAAACCAAAATGAACAGTCAGGCAAACATGGATACCATGCAAGGTGATTGGGGATTGATGGCACCACACGGTCCATGAATCATATTAGTAGTAACAACATCATGTAGGTCTGGATTGATTTCATGATCAGGAATCTCGGCACGACTCGCGACGTGTACGCACAATATCGCGTTTCTCCAATTGTTCACCAACAATCAGGATGGCAACTTCGTCTACTGTTGGAGCATTAAATGTGCGTTCGTGTGTTCCAGATGGTCGTTTATCTGCTTTGATGACAACTTTATAGTCATCATTTGGCATGCGCTCTAAAGCACTCTTAAACAACCTGACCAACGCAACGTAAAAATTTATTCTGTGTATCTTCGAAAGGTAGTAATGATCCAATTCGATGGTGAATCTGTCCTTGTATCTACAAAATAAAAACCAGACAGTATTAACTGGGTTATAAACACTTTTCCTGTGGGAGAGTAGAGTTCAGTATTAGCAAATATAATACATACCAATAGATAAAGTAAGTTATTCTTTAACTACATTCTATGTATGTACAAAAATAAATACCTTAAATGTCGGATTAAATCCTCCTTCTCCGATAATGTCTGCCCTAAATGACGTCATTTGGAAACAACTATTGTATTTTCGAATATTTGCAAGAAAGTGGCGTGATTCTTGTGTTTCGCCACAAAGCAATGAATACAATGGCTCATGTGGCGGCGTCAACAATGGCAATTTCACTTTACCATTAAGGCAGCATAATCCAGGCGTTTCTCCGGGAAACTTCAATGCATCACAATACTCGCAAACAACGTCCATTTGCCCAATGCAAACGATAGGATGCAAGCTGTAATCATTGCTGCAATCGTATCGAAACGCTGCTCGATTCAAATCACCTGAATATCTTGTTTTGCGTCACAAATTATCTATTTGTTGCCTTCTGTTGTTTGCTCGACGATTCTGCATTGCCAACCGAGCTGTTTCACGGGCTACTTCACTTTGCTCTCGTGATTGAGAAGCACGAAGTTGAGTCATACTATCGCGGCGCTGTTCACGTGCAATTTCTTGTTCTTCTTCAGTCCTTTCATTTGCAGTATTTTGTATTCTTCTTGCATTACGGCTTTGTCGGGAAAGATTAGATCGCCTTGGTCGCGGCATTATTAATTAGACTTCACTTCACTTTTAATTAAACTTCACTTCACTTCAATCCACTTCTTAATTATTAATTTAATAGAAATAATTTTAATATTGATTTCTTACAAATATCAAATTGTCATCCATACGCCATTACATAGCTGTCATTTCACGTCAATTACATAGCTGTCATTTGCGTTTTGTTATTCCAAGTCTGATTCTTTTTTGTTATACCACGTTTTATAGTGACTGACGTTTCATGACAAGTCACACGGGAACGCTGTCGAACGGGATAAAAACAATGTCCGTCTCCTGGCTCAAAGCTACCTCCCTACCAATTTTCAGCCAAATCTGTTCTGTCGTTCTTGAGTTATAAGTGGTGTAACTAACACGACTTTCTTTTATATATATTAACAATTTTACCTACCTACTGAAACTGAGTAGATTGATCTTGAGCAGATGACTCGTAACGGCACTAAATGAAGACGATAATTATGCTGTAGAAATAATTATTTTGAATCACCAACATATTTTTGAAAAAATATAAAATCGACGAGAATTACTTCAGAAATAAAATAACTTAAAAAACGTGTGAGATTCTTAGTAGCAACGTGACATTAGATTATGGCTCACCCATTGAGCAAGCGCTCAAATAGTATATAAGAATTATAAATTACAATAAAACTACTCTTACGGATTTTATCGCGGTTTATTTAATTATTCAAATGGCCCGACGTTCCAGAAGCTTTACAGCGACCATAGTCACGGGTGGCCACGTTACTATAAAGTTTCTGAAATGTCAAGCTAGTTAAATAGACTGCGATCAAATCCGTAAAACTAGTTTTCCTGTGTGGTTGACTTCTTATTGCCACTAGTGAAAACATATATCCATTAATTAAACCGCGATGATATCGATAGACAGATGATAATAATTTTGATAATGGATACAAAAAAATACTCCTATAAACGTATGTAAAATATATACCAAGCCAAAAAATAATAATTGCTAAGTCTTCTTCTTCCGCAAATTGATTCTAAAGTACTGAACGCATTTATGTTGGTACTTTCCACTGCAAATCGACCATCATCACCGCATCGCTGAGTTCATTGGTGCTAATGAATGCGATAAACTCGAGAATATGTGCGTGCGGGCGGCCATGTAATAGCCGTCTTCTATATAAAAAAACTATACCTTCAAGTACTGCAAATATACAAGGTCGTGTACGTTGACCACGAGCCGTTTTCGGCTACATTGACTATATCTATAGAGTCTAACCGATTCCGTAATTATAGCGCACAACAACATGCGCAGACACAGGTGCTCTGCCTTTATATATCCGGTGGGCATCCACATGACGGCGACACGAATGGCTCTCCATTCATATCCATAATTTCTGTAAATTAGGCACAAGACCTGTGACCTAACTTGCTCTATGAGGCATGGCAGTAAGTATATCGCCAGCTTCGCAACCATGGACTTTTATAAGAAATTGAAAAATTCCAATTACACTTATTTTTCGGATCAAATCGGACCTCACATACTGCGGTTGATCACACCATTACACAACGAGACAGTTACAATAGAACTACACACTCTAGTGTCGTTGTTTGCCCGTCACAAGAGCTCCCCTTAAAAGCTTCGCCAAACGTAAAACGATAAATGCTTCAACATTGAAGTTTATTGAATTAGGCCCCACTGTGGTGTTTTATATCTGTAGTCAACTGAACCGCACCCCATACGATATCGACATCAGCGAAAAAATAAATCTGCGAAAAAAATACAAACTAATTCTTTTGGTATTTATTCTTTAAGAAACGATTAAAGGCGTACATTGCGAAAGTAAGGAGTAAAGTTATTTTTAAATGTAGCATTAGGGGGCAAACGAGAAACCGGAGCCTTTTATTGACCGCTCAACGTCCATGGACATTCAGATGATTGTTACGCAGATGCGTTGCCTTCCTATCTCCTCCCCCCCCCAATGGGCCACCTGTGAAAAAGTCGCGTAACAAACTCTATCGTAATAGCAGCGTAACCTACACCAAGCATACCTCGTCCGAGAGACTCCAGACACGTGTTAAATATTAAAATCTTAGATTGAAACATCAATGCTTCAACGCCTTTATAGGGTGTGCGCTTTTTTGTCTCTTATTCATATACGTGCGGAACGGAAGCAAGTGAAACTAATTTTTATCTTTATATTTATGCTGTTTGTGGGTAGACTATTGCAGTCCACGTCGCATCAAATAATCTAGGTAATATGCATGTATCATACTAGCGATCTGCCCGGCTTTGCCTGCGAATAAATTATACACTAAAACCTTTGTTTTAATTGCAGTGATGTGTAGTTTGTGATTATGCTACAAACAAAGGGGTAGCTATTGCACGGAGATCGTCTTCCCACCTGGGAATCAATCGACCAAGACTTTGTTTTCTTAAACCTGGCGTAGGCCAGTGAGGTTCTGGAGTGTAGACCCCAGAAAGACCAGACCAGAATCTCACTGGCCCATCTGCCATCTGTTTTTCTGCCCTTCTGACTGGCCCATTGCCATTTCAGCGAACCTGTTCGTCGCGTGATATCGGATATTTAAGTACTCTGCCATATGACTTCGTTACGAATTCTGTCGATCCGAGAAACACCAAACATAGCATGACCTACGGGGCCGTAACATAGCCCCTTACTTTAGGACTGGTCTGCGAGCTTGCGATAGCTCAACGGGTTATTGAACGTGCAAGTTCTATCAGTTCGAATAAATGCAAATTTGGCGTTAAAAAATACAATTATATACCGTGGGTAAATCTTCATTTCTGAGAGCACGAGGTATCTGTGGTGTTGCTCGTCACAGATACCTCCGACCTGGACGTCGAACTTCAACATGTAAAGCAAGTTCTGCAAGACAACATGCTTCAAGTTCCTCATCTGCATCACAGAGACCGAGTGAAACTGGTTACCGTGGAGCGCCCACGTTCAGTACTACAATACATAAAAGGGGTCACTGACAAAACTGGCTACAATATCAAGAACAGTCAATTGTTACCACCTGTGAAATTCCACATAGGACTACAACATGCAGGAGTATATAAACTTGATTGTGACTGTAGATCTCTTATATAGGACGAACAAAAAGGTTAATGAAAACTTACGTAAAAGAACATATAGCAGACATATATAGAACATAAGCACCGTGACGTTAAATAATCCGCAGTCAGTCAACACATTGAGGTTTTCCTCTGTCATTACATTAGAGTTGATAAAGTACAAGTCCTCGCCAAAGAACATAGATTCCGTACTAGAATGATCCGTGAGGCTGTTGAAAAACATCAAAATTTCAATAGAGGAGATGGCTGGGTGCATCCTTTTGTGTGGTACCTAGTTATAAAGATAATTAAATCAAAATACAAACAGCACGACACAGCTGCATGATACAATAAGAGCTTTCTGCGTTAATCGGTACAACTAATTCATTACAATCTTCAGGTACTTTTAATAACTTATGACATCGGTACATTTCTCATATCAGTCTACCCATGGCTATGGTAGCTGTAAAGCTTCTGAAAAAAATCGTAAAATAATTAATAAACAGGGATAAAATCCGTTAAAGCTTATTGTGTATAAAGTATATTATAATGTGTAATATTCGCGCAAACCAAGAAATGACTGTGATCGTTATCTAATCATATAACCAACGTATAAATTTAGTTTTCACCGGTGTTTGATAGGATGATTATTTCCTCATATGGTGTGCTAATTTTGCGAATCTAATAAATTTACAATTGATGATGATAGTACAGCACGAGGCTTTGGAATAGTGTTGCGTAAACTTATTGCTTCATGCATTATTTTCGTGTTTTGAGAGTCGATTCAGTTGTTAATGTTATGAAGAGGAAACATTTGAAAGTTCGTCTGCATTAAATAGTCCACGTAACTACTGGGCTGTTGATGAATCATTCGTAAAATTTCACAAATTCACAGAAATTGTTAAAGAAATATGTTTTTATTAGTTTTTATATACAGTAATGTTGCAAAAGTTTTTTCCCTTTTGTAACGTTTCATCACTACTTGAATCGAAGGGGGTATCGGTATAATTCGTGGTCTGTCTTATTGGATCAATTTTCGATTTACATCGATAATCTGTGTTAGTGCAATGGCACTGTCATAACCTGTAGCAGGTAGTACAGTGGTAATTTGAAAATGAGCAGGTGGCTAGTGACTACTGCCGCTCAGGACCAACGGCTGTACGGAAATAACTCAGTCGTCAACGTTTCGAGTCACTCTACGTTGTATGCGGTCAAATGAAACAAACTGATATTGCGCGGCCCCTGCCCATAGGCGGTAGCAGTACTTCATATGCGACCGGACCAGCGCCTTGTAGAGTTGCAGCCGATGGGCTGGGTTGAAGTACTGCTTTGCCTTGTTAATTACGCCCAGGTTCTTTGAGGCTAATTTAGCTTTCGTTTTGAAATGACCGTGGAACTGAATGTTACTTGATATGTCGACACCGATACTAGCAGAGGCCAATAGGTATGTGTTCTGTAAACAAGGAGATACGACGAAGGGTGGCTTTTTAGCGGTAAATGCGCAAAATTGTGTGTTATGGGGGTTCGAGGCACAAGCCTGTTCCGGTACTCATTGTACGTGTTCCCAGGAAACATTGGCACGGCCCAGTACATTATTATGTACATTATCTGCATAATAATGTAAGCCACTAGTTTACAGCATGTCATTGATGTGCAGCAGAAACTGCGTAGGAGACAGAACAACAGCATTGACAAATTTAAGTGCGGCGCATGCGCCATCAACCACGACCTTTATGCTGTGATCCAATCGCATAATTTCCCGCGAAGTCTGTTAGAATAAAGCTTCGAAAGAAGCGCTTAAGAAGTCACTTTACGGCGGTATTATGTGGGCGAGAGGTACCTTCCCGGTCGTGCTGGTCTGATTCCGTTACATAGGAGGATGTAGTGTCATGCACTATGCAGTGCACTACCCCCTCCTACACACCATGGCACTACCTCTTCCTAAAAATAACATAGTATGTTATAAAGATGGGATATGATAATTAAACAATTAGGTGCCGTCATAATTGAACTCATTAGGTGATAACTCTGAAATAGTAGCACTAACTTGAATATACCTCTAACTAATTTGAATATACCTCTGACTTGAATGCATACGCAACTTAAATTATTACATTTTGTCAGCTTCATATATGACAATGAAATATGGCGACGCAATATTATTTTGTAGCTACAACCTAAAATGGATAACACGGTTATGAATTGTTCATTTTCGTACGTCCAGTGTATACGACAGGTGTAAATAGCATAATTAGTATGCTACTACTACATACGCTGTTTATTATTTCAAACATTATGCACCTGTACAAGTATGTAGATAAGTGGAAATAAATAAAGGCAAATAGCTATTCTTTTTTTTTTTTTAAAGAAATATTCCCGAAGCAGTTCCATTACCTCCAAGTCAGGGCATGGTGATGGGATCTTGTAGAAATCGTGGGCAAAGCTTAAATTTTTATACGGTCATTATTTCAATATTTTCATTAATTTTTACGCGATAATTACAATATTCTATAGTACTGTAAATGGTAAGAATGAAAATGAGACGCAAAACAGACATATCTAACATTAGAATATTTTATATGGAAGGTATACGGAGACCTACGAAAAGTCGGAGCCATTTACTTATTTCCGTGTCAATTTACAGTCGGATGATTAATGATTATCAAGAGGTGTTACCCTCCCTCACCTTATCCCAACAATGGCATCTTTATCACATTTAAAGCGTTTAAAGTTGGATTAATAGTAAAGGCAACATCTCTTACTAGTTGAGGATGATATAATTGCTCCTGAAACATTGAACGTTTCTTATCTTAGTCAATCTGCAATTACGTAATCTTGTTAACATTATGTTGAAATATGAGCTTAGTTGTCGATTACTGTTTTAACAATCCGTTTGGCATACTGGTTGTGGATTTCTGTTAACATGGCGTGCGCTAATCGACCTCGATTAGTAATGAATTTCCAGCCAAGAGCATGTTTGTATTTAGTACGTATTGGATGTCCTACGATTATATCAATTTTAAATACAATTTCAGCATTGATGTATGCCATCTGATGTTAGATACGTTCTATCTGCTTACTTCATTAGGGAACTGGCGTCTAGGTGTGTATGTATGTATGAATATAAAATGGTGTAGAACATAAGACGAAAAGGAATGAGAAATAAGGTTTACATAGTAATCAGAATAAATAAGGCAGGTTGCCTGCGCCATCTATCCCAGATGGGGGTAAAACCAAAACCTAAACAAAGGGAAAGGAAGGGTAAAAACAAAAACAAAGGGAACCTTTCTGTATAGATAAATATTTTTATGTCATTTCCAAGTCCATTTCGCAGTTGCATCGTGAAAGAGTAATAAGCAAATGAACTTTTGCATTTGTAATATTATTAGATAAAAAATGGTATTGTAAATTATTTATGAGCCATTTCTTAAAAAAACAATAATTTACTTTTTATCATTTTAGACATGATTGAATTTGTATTAAACGTTCCTCAATGAGGTTCTTCAATAATGGCACGACTTACAGTGATTACATACAGGGTAACCAATTAATATTAGGTAATTACAAATCCATACTTTCTCATTATGATTTATATATCTCCGTGGCTTTTATAGCAAAAAGGGGGCAAACGAGGAATCGTAGCCTTCTGATGACTACCGTTGCCCTCGGACATTCGCATGATTGTTACGCAGATGTCTTGCCCTACTATCTCATCCCCCCCCCCCAAATGGGTCACCAGCTATTCGCAAACTGAACTGAACTGACTAAGGTTGGTTTTCAAAAATATGTTTATGTACAGTTATGGATGCTTTAGGACGTAAGTTGTGTAAATAAAAAGTGCATATTGCGTTTTTGTGAATGAATGTGCTCAACTTTTTATTTTCTAAATTCTTAACTAATTACATCAGGCCATATACAGGCCGACTGGTGCCCCATTTTTATCACTCATAGAAAAGACTTTAGTTAGTATAGTAACTACATATAAAATTCAGAGCTAAAATCGCATTTTATGGTCACCGTAGTATCTCTGTGGTGTAGTTATGCAAGAACATCCCAGTTGAAGACGCATCTGCCTTCTTATCAATGACCCAAGCGTTTTGGCAGTATTTTTTTTATTTTATTAATTCAGATATTTTGGGAAAAATGGTTTTAATTTGTTATATAATTTGGATGAGAATCGAGTAATGAACAGCCACAGCATTCATGAAAATAACTCATCGGTCAGTCTGTATATAATATGTGATATCATTCCCTACCTTTACAACTCTTTTACAAGTCTCTACCATTGAATTATACATTATATAATGATTTATTTATACTAATGTTTTTATTAATCAGCAGGATACCACAATAGACAATATTAGTCACTTACAAACTGAATTCTTGGGCGTCTATCAAACAACGCTTCTCACGAAAAACATTTTCCAGTGACATGAATTGTGAATAGGCTATTGTAGGAACTGACTATACTGACATTTGTATGAATAAGTAAAACATAGTTAAATGTGTCATTAAATTCTACAGACCCGTAAATAGTAGTGAAGGTAGATAGTAAACAAGCAAAGTACATCAGGCTGGGATGGGTTTAGTACTGATAACTGTTTTAATACCCACCAGCCCGAGTCTACAATTTTATTATACTATTTTATGTGTAAGTATGTGTAAACTTGATATGGATTAATAATTTCCGAAACTCAAATTTTTAGACGATATATTTCACCTTATTGCAGATTAAGAATCTGCTTGAGTGTGTTCCTTAACTCGTCGACAACTATGCGACCACGTTTTGGACGCTTTTATTTTTAATGATACTAGTGGTACATCCGCGGTATGTTATTTCAATTTTCAATAGACTTAGCGAAAAACCCGAGGTTCTGCAGGCACGTTGCTGGCCTCATGACACATTTTATAAAGAATCATAAATCGTATCGTTTATAATGTTATCATATTGTTATTAGGTGGTTAGCTAGTGTGGTTGTTATGTCGCACGTTTCGTGATTTGTGTGAACCAAGTGACCGTAGCAGTATGTAGTAGTAACTTAGATATTAATTAAATTCATCCAAAATTATTACTAAGCCCTCCAGAATATTATGTCTTAGCACACAGAGCGGGAAGATAATCGAGCTTTTCCTATATCATCATCGTGATAAAACGAGTAAAAGTGACAGACTTTAACAATCTCAACAAATTTAACAAATCTTGAATATAAAACTTTAAAATTTCAAATAATAGTCGTGTTCCAAGAAAGTACTGGCGGCGATAAAACGAGTTGGCAGCTTTGTGAATGAGACTGTGGAACAATTCTTTTCGACCAACTAAAACTACCTTCATAACTTTCACATTGGAACTTTCACTCCATAATCCATGAATTACAAAACACTCCATTTGCATTTATTTCCTTTAAATAAAATGTTTATTCAAATTGAGACAAACTTTTGAATCGTATTTTATCACTTAAAATTAAGAAATTTGCTCCATTTTACATAGTATTTTTCACTTCCATGTCCACGGTTTTTTATCATATTCAAAAACAGAATTCAAAAATAGTAAACTTCTTGATTACAGTGGATGGTAGCCTCTGGCCTCGACTGTGATGGATGAGGTACTAGTTTTCACTATAACGTTCCTTGGAAACCTTCATATTCATTGATTATAAACACATAAAAATCCGTCCAGTAAATTATGAGGAACTGGATCATATATACACAGACAGACTAATGAAATTTTTTTTATAATTATAAACCATTAATTATATCTCTATTGTTGAATTGTTATTACTGACGTAGTGAAACTCACAGTATCCGATTAAAAATTTTTTGATTGACTTGAAGTAAGTAGATAATTAAAAAGTATCATAGTAAATACAACTATGATATATTAAAGAGTGAACCGAGTTTCTGTATGCTCTTGTATTACATAACTCCCTAATTGCGAATTGACTATAAAAATGTTGTGCAATAAGACATGCAAAATATTTTGTTATTTCCAGTTATCCGTTGTCTTCTTATTCCTACGACAATACTTTACAGAGATTATGATAATAATAATAATAACGTCGTTTCGTCTCTGTCGATAATTAGGTTGCCATTATAATTGTACGGATGCGAGTAGCAGGACATCGGCCGCCTTGGCGTTCGTTGAAAGAGGCCTGTCTGGCAGTTGACCGATAAGGGTTTGATAATGATGAGGATGATGATTATAATTGCGCAATGTCGAAAAAGAATTTAATGTAATAACATAAGGGTGGACTAAAGTTAAAAGAAGGTTCTTTACACGATATTTAGGTAAATATGTATTAAAGATATTTAACAAACTCCACATTATTTCCAAATTTTAAGTAAAAATGTATATTTATTTACATTGTGTATACAACTTAGGTTTCTCATTTCAATATAATACTATATAGGTAAATGTCTTAAAGATATTTAATAAACTCCACATTATTTCCAAATTTTAAGTAAAAATGTATATTTATTTACA
>JAFELO010000798.1:58663-74863 GCA_017140195.1 Eumaeus atala
AATTTCAAAATTAAAGCGCTAATTACGCCCAGGAATCACAATTTGTTTAAAAAATACTTGCTTCATTTCATAAAACGGACGCTGTAAACAATGCTCTGAGTACTAATTATTTGTCACCAATGGGCTTTGAAAGATTAAAATATTGAAGTCGTTTTGAGTCGTAAGCTCTTACAAAAGCCGCGCGGGCCGTCGCCTTTTGAAAATAAACGTGTCACCATTCATATAAACGTGTCATTATCAAACGTGTGTGTCATTTGAATTAAAATATAAAATAAAGTTTCTAACTTTTATTTTTTCAAGCAATGATTCAAGCAAAGATTAAGTTAATACCCTAGTTTTAAATCGATGATTATATAAAATTCGCACATACTCGTAGCTATTCATTAACTATGCTATGAATGTTGTCTAAACAGTTTTCTGATAACAGTGCGTAGTCAGGAACACCCCCGTGTCCCGGAGAGCACATTAAGCCATCGGTCCTGCACCTAATTTCTCTCCGATCGTGTTGGATTGCCATCCGATTGGAATAGGAAAATAAGGGAACAGGGAATACACTTGTGCCAGTGCACATACTTGTGCACTATATTTTGTCCTGCTCAGTTGGCTAGTCTCTGTAGACATGGCCACCGTGTCCAAAATTAAGCGACGCCGACACATAATTATTATTCTGTTTGTCAACTAACTGGAATCACTTTATATAACACAACTGGCTGTCTCGACACACGTTGTTCTGTCAAAAATTGAATTTGTTGTCAGTATAACGTGTAAAAATTAAAAAGGCATATATTTAAGGGTGAACAACCCTCTTTTTCACTTTGGTGTATGAAAAATAGATAGGAGCCGATCCTCAGAGATACTGAAGCCTACCTGCACATAAAGTTTGGGAAGAATCGTTAAACCTGTTTTAGAGTAAGATAACCGACATCGTGACATAATAATTTTGTATACAAGATTTACTTATTTTACAACAATATTTTGTTATCTACACAATTACTAAGTCCACTGCAGATGTCGGTAACATGTAATATTGTTTAAAGAAAACTCTCGTGTACTGTTTGACAACAAGACACAGTAAATCATGTGAGTGTCACGGTGCTGGCTACACTGTATGTAACTCGTAGATGGCCCGTAAATCTCACGACGCACTGCAAACTACAAATGCGCTGCGAGCGGACGTCGACAACAGAATTATAAATACAATGCCACTCATTCCATTGGGACTGTATAATTACGCAATTTACACAATTGTTTATGACTAGTCTGTGACGTAACGACTATTTTATTAAAGAGAAATGTTAATAAGCTTTACTGTTTCATGCAGTTAATTTGCATATTTGTGAATTAACTTGAAAATTTTATTAGGATCTTCCATTTGTTGTGATTCCAGCAAAGGATTACGGTATGATTCACTGAATTGTTTCCTTTAATTTTACTTTTAATATAGTGCACCTTTCTATGTTGTAGTCTTATGTTAATGCTAGCAACGGCGGATGATTTTATCAACGCAGCCCACATAAATCCGGATATATAATGATACTAACATTTAAATAGGCTAAACTTTCCTCGTGGATGTACAAGAAAATATTTTTTCAAATCCGACTTTTGCTTAATGCTTGTATTATAAAACAAAACCCCTAAAAGCTGTCTGTCTGCGTGTGAGAAATTTTCACGAAATCTATTGCATGGTCCATGACACGACCAGGGTGACCATGGATAGAGCGACTCTCGAGGAAGGTATTACTGCATAATTTGGAGGTAACAATTTATTAAGGGGCGAAATTGGGGCGTTTGAGTTCATAATTAAGCGATATTAAGCCGGATCTACATTCTACTTGACATACTTATGTAGGTATGATCCTCTTTTAAAATTATTTATATTGAACACTAGCAGTCTGTCACGGCTTTGCTGTAAAAAAAATATATTTAAAAGAAACATAAAAATTATAAGTTCAAGGTAATTTCAACAAATTTCATGACTGTGTTCATCACAAGAAGTATGGGGATTTAATGGTAAAAGATTTTTTCAAATCGGTCCAGTAGCTTTAGAGCCTATTCAATGCGAACGAATAATCAAAATATGTTTTATTTTTATAATGTTAGTCAAGATTTTTAGTACTATAAAATGCATGTCTCGCAGTGCAATCGCTATTTAAAAAATACACAATCTTTACTGGGCGCTCTTCGTGGCTTATATTGCTTGATTGTTTTTGACGTGATAATGTCATATAAATCGATAACGTCAGCTGCACGCATGAAAAGTTACGACATCATGGTAACTTTAATAGTCATAGTAACGTTCCGAATGGGCGGAGCTTATGAAAAAGTATGACATCATAACTAAATTATGAAACATAGTAATGTTGGGTAAATATGAGCGGAGCCTGCATGTGATTCTATAGCCCTTGAGCGTAATTGATGATTTTATAATATTGGGTTTCTTGTTAGCTAGGGAACTTGAAAAATGAACTGCTGGCCAAGACAACCGACTCATAAGCATCTACACAAATTTGTGCAGATGTGTTGCCCTCCTTCGCTCCCTCCCTGGAGTGGTCACCGATCACTCACAGAAAGAGGTTGTGCCATGCTGCATAGGTGGAGGTAATGCCCCCACCACGGTTCAAGCCTTGTCGTGGCGGTCTGGCTTATTAGCCTGGGGTGAACCAAGGCGAAGCCAATTGAACCGAGGGGGATCTTTGCACCCCTTGGTGGTGGCGCTTTTGCGCACGGGAAAGGGGCGAGGATGGGAACCTCACCCCATTGCACTGTCCCAATGTCGATGGGGTTGTCCTGTAGTGCTGGGCAACCTCATCTGTGGAGGTGAAGTTGATCTCTTAGGGGGCTGACTAGCCCTCGAGGGTCCCTGATAATTATTCCGGGGCACCTCACCAAGGGCGGCACTGATGGCACTTGCGGTGGTTTTTGTGGATATTTGGCACTATCATGTGCCGCGAGTCCCACACACCTTTGGACCCCACTCCCAGACGCGTAAATGCGTTTCCCCGCGTCATGAATGATGTTATGAGTGAGGACGATCTGACATCGCACTTATGAATTGATACGACATCGTCGTAACAATTCATAAGTGTGAAAGAAAAATATCAGTATTTCTTAAGAATTACAAAAACGACGCATCGGCATAACTAATGCGTATCATCAATCAATCAATCATGGGTGTCTGCAGGCGTTGCAAGACTCCGATTTCTCGTATCCCATACTATAAAAAATGTGTCTTTTTTTTTCAAATGCATAGACAGATAGGATATTAGAAACGACCGTAAGTCTACTTCGTTTATTTATTTGAATTGTGTATTTATTATTTAGATTTTTTCCTAATTCTGTTGTTTTAAGATAAAGCTACGTATAATGTTTATCTTTATATCGATTTACTTACAACAAAATACATACGTTAAATTTTAATACTAAACGCTGACTAAATAAGTTACATAGCAATTTAAATTATTATATTAAATAAATATATGTTTTGAGTTAAAAATCATGTAAATAGTATACTTAATTAAAAGTGTACACAAAATCGTTAACGTACGTTGTGACGTCCACTTTTATAATTTGTTTACAATTATGAAAGGATCGGACTCACCACTAGGAGCACAGTAGTATATTGGTCATGTTAAACTAATTCTTCGTATAATGCCAAGATGGAGCGAGCAGCGCGCCCCGCTGCGAGCTGAAGTATCGGGCGCGTTGACGCTTTGGGCTGGAGACGCGAATCCTCGCCAATTAGGAATGGTGCCAGCCGAGTGCGTTAATAACAACCTTCAATTTGTCCCTCCGTACTACTCGATCCTCTACTTGTGCCATTTAATAAAAAACTATTTTACTATACGGGCTTATACGAAATTGGAATACCAAATATATTTGATCCAACAGCTGCTGTTATGACTACTTAAATATCTTTTTGAAATTTATTTTGGGAAAAATTGTCAAGAACATAAAAATACTTAAAAACTATTAATTGATAGCTATTTTATGAAATTTTGCTTATATATCTTTTCACATCTTTCTTACAATTTGTTGCGTAAGCTTATAAAAACATGAAATGTCTGAATTTCATATCTCTTAGGTATACAATATGTAACAAAAGCTCTGTTATTCCTTTTAGGCACATACATATACATATATATATAGTTATACAATAACTGGAAGTCAAAGTCCAATATTGGCAAATTATCAATTAAAATAAAACAAAGATTTAAATTGATTAAACAAAAAATATATTTAATACACTCCATAGCACTTACAACTACTTTTTTTTGAGAAATACGGAACTGTCGGCATCGGCGTGTAGCGACGGTACGCGACTCTTTTAAGTGAACAAATCATACCTGGAAGAATTCGCATAAAAATGGCATAATAATTGTAATTATTCCGTCGCATTTACTAAACCTTGCTAGAATCATGAAGTATGGTGATCAAATTCTGCAGCTTACTTCACTGTGTCTGCATGCACCTTTATAGCGGTGGCTTCTTTGTCCTCGTATTCTGTGCATTTTTATGCAATAGTTTTTAAATTTAAATTTTTTCCACGTGTGATTTCATATCCTTCCAATAGGAGGTCCGTGTTATTTGATATATATTCCATTTGTTTTCGCGAGTGATCTGTGTTAGTGGATTATGGCCTTTTTGTAAGAAAACGCTTCCGTTTTTGGCTTACAGACTACAAATGGCGAAACAGATTTGGTTGTGTGCCAGGGCCATAGTGTGAATCGACAGTGTGTCTTCATAGGCAAGAAAAATTTGGCTTGTCCGCATAATGACTAAGATAAGCGTTTCAGCTTCTGCAACGTTGTAAAAATTCCAAAAACTACAATTCCCACAACTTCTTTTATTCCATATATTTTCTTGAATATTGTTTTAAGTTTTGTAACTGTTGCGTTTTTTTTATAGCTCGTATGATAAGGTGCGATTCCATAATACCGCCGTAAAGTGACATAGTCAGTGTCGCGTTTCCTAAAAATACAATCAGTTAGGCCACTTGTAAGTAAGTGATCACCAAGGCCTTAGACATCAGCACCAGAAGACTCACAGATGTTTAATGATTACAAATAATTCCAGTAAGAATTTTGAGTCGATGCTCACTACTATTTTGTAAATATACTGTGATTAGTAATTGACATAAGGACTTAAAATACAGACTGGACGTGCAGAAGTTTTGTATCTGTTGTTCTTTTTGCCATAGATGACAATATATCCACGAGGCGAAGGGCGGGGGGCGCGGGGAGAGTTACAGAAGTGGGGGTAAATATAATGAATTGAACTTTTATTGCCATCGTTTTATTCTACTTGGGCATTGTGAATTCGCCATAAAAACATGAATATACTACGTAACATCACTTTTCAAGCTTTGAGCCTTCTACTTTAACATTTCAAAACTATTAATGTAACGTTTGTATAGTTATCTTAGTAACAATTTCATTCTTACTTATATCTTCAGGCTTAATTGAAATAATGTTTTATCCACCTAATGGTAAAAACAAAAATAAAATAAAACCTTAACTTAATTGTTTATGATACTATTGAGCTCACATCTTTTTCTATAACTTGGACGACTATTGACGCCCATTCCACATTATTGTCATGCAGATGCTCTGCACACCTTTCCTTCGCCCCTCCAACGGACAACCGGCTACTCACAAACCGCACAAAACGTGACAGCATAGCTATCACTTTACGGCGAGATCAGATACCTCCTCGGTAGCGCCGGCCTAATTCGGTAAGACGGACAAAATGCATTGAATTGAAGAAATCAATCTGATTACGTACACGCAGTAAGCAAATGAGATATGCTCGTCTGATAAATGTAGCGAATATTATCTGTGTTACGAATTTGCAATGGTTTAATTACTTAAATTAGTTAACACAAATTATGGAATCGTACCTTATCATACGAGCTATAAAGGAAACGCAACAGTTATTAAGCTTAAAACAATATTCAAGAAAATATTATTTAAAGGAAAAAGTTGTGGGAATTGTAGGTTATGGAATTTTTACAACGTGGCAGAAGCCGAAACGCGACCATTTATCTTAGTCATTATGCGAGCAAGCCAAGTTTTTATTCCCAATGAAGACACACTGTGGATTCACACTGTAGCCCTGGCACACAACCAAATCCGTTCCGCCATTTCTAATCTGTAAGCCAAAAACGGAAGCGTTTTCTTACAAAAGAGGTCATAATCCACTAACACGGACCTCCTATTGGAAGGATAGGAGTGTATTGTCACTTCTTGATGGAAACTCATATAAAAACTTAAATAAAAAGTATATTCTTTCTACTATTTCCACAAAATTTATTATTTATAATATACTCACGTCTTAACAAGTAACCGAAAGCTTGAGAGACGTCGGGTTAGTTAAATAATTAAACAAACCCCGATAAAATCCCTGAAAGCAATTTTGTCGAAATGAGTAACATTCGCGTAAACTTAAGACATCAATGTGAGAGCTATAATGCTTTCACGTGGTTTGTAAGTTTGCAGTGAACGCCTAGATTGGAGGTGAGTTGGACAACACGACATGTATATTATATGTGTGTCTATCACCGTCAGTTGTAATTACAATGCTTGGACTGATCGTTCGCCTGTTACACTGTACATAATAGACGAGTTAAAATTACGGAATTGAAATTTATTTAATATATTTCACGACAAATGCTCATTCACAACTCGTATTGCCTTATAACTTTAAATAATCTTGCAGATTTAGTGACCAAATATGAATAGTTATACCAAGATATTGAAGTTCCTTGGCGTTGCAAAGATAATAGATTTCCTATTGGAACTATTCCTGAGAACCAATCGTAATTCAGTTAGCCAGGACTTCTTGTAGAGTCGAACTCGCTCTTACTATTTGTACTAATTGTGATGTATTAATTGTATTATTTCTGCAGGTAGAACCAAGTTCTGTAAAGATGACCGCATATTTCGTATCACATTCCTAGGAGGTAAGTTAACTAATTTTATAGACGTCAGTAATTGAATCATCGTCATCTTTGTTGGAAATATGAACAACACAATAAAACTGAATGAAGCCACTATATTGAATAAGATTACTCTCTGAATTTCTATTTTCACGAGATAGGAATATATTAAGCAAATATTCACTAAAAGCATATCGCGATTTATATACATATTTATACACCTATCTATCAGGGAGGTACATAAACACTTCGTTGCATATGGTTTATAAGTTTCCAGTGGCCCATGGTGGAACAATAGAGGATGAAGGAAAGTTATCTGCTTCGCAATTGTGCTGGTATATTGTAGCAAAAGGCTAAGACTGCTCACTTGCACTCTGAATGAGAAGCATATTGGTTTCAATTGCAATAGATCTGGCGCCGTTCTAATCAGAACATTTAAATGATAACTAGAAGCGGACGCTAACCGGGCGCTGCGGTCGTCTAGTACATTCTCTGTGTAATATCATGATGCACAAATGCATGACATCCCCACCTGCCAGACTTTGACTGTAAATAGAAATTAAAGACACGAGGATCTGGGACTATATCGTTGTGTAGCATAACTTACGAAGATTACATTATGGCTACTTATACACCGATCTGTATCCACCAAAAAAACTAATATTTTTCTTGTGATGAGGAAAAAATAAAGACCTATACTTGGAATGAGGTGTCTACACCCCTTTTAAAAGCAGAGTAACAAAGTAATCCATTTACGAGGCTACTGACGAGACAACTCGGAGCGGCGGTATAACACGATTAAAGGACGACATCTGTGTAACTTTTTTACAAACTGCCGTCTGCAATTGTAAAAGTCAATTGCAGATCGACCTTGATGTGGCTGATTCCATTTACGAAATACAAAACGGTTTTATAAGTCTACTTGCGATGACTGATCATTGTTATCATCATTAATTATTATTTGTTTATATTAAAATGGGGCTAGACTCTGCGCACGGCTGCTACAGAATCTACAGCGGTCAGAACTTGTGATCATTTGATAAAATCATCGCAAGGGATCTGAGAGGAATCAATGTTGAATTCGTGTTGGGCAGGTGCAATGAATGAAATCAAAAGAAAAATAATGAAATGTCCAATTTACCTCCACAATCAAAGCGGAGAAAGTGTAAGATTGCCTGTGACTCTGATGCAATCAAGACAAGCGATGGCAGCCAAGTGATGTACACCTCAATTATGTTACTACATGTTCGTATCAGACCGGTGGTAAATCGTGTTCTATCATTTTAAATTATTAACTATACACAAACATACGATTAGATCATCATCTCGCTCCCTCTCTCTTTTAATATTTAAATGTCAAAAGGTTAACTCTGCTGGAAACTAGAAGACATTAGATTCTTGTTACTAAATTAAATTATTTCGAGTATCATAATATTTCTTTTTTTTTTCGGGAAGACGGAGTAAGCGAAAAGTTTCATACGATTTATTCGAGGGGCAGTAATTGGAGGAGGTCCTACAACGTTTGGGAGAAAGAAACGTACGTACGTATCAGGTGGCATATTGGGCAGGTTCCTTTTATAGTATGGGGGCAAACGAGAAATCAGAGCGTGCCAACGAAAACCGACGCCCATAAACATCAGCATAATTATGCCGATGCGTTGCCCTCCTTTTCACCCCCTCTACATAGACCACCAGCTACTCACGAACCGCAGAAAACGCGACACCGTAGGTGTCACTTTATGGCGTTATCAATAAGATGAAAGAGGGCAACACATATTACCGGTTCTTCTAAGTCTTAACTTGTCTGTGGAAGGTTTTCTTTCTTCCAAACGTTGTAAGACCTCGTCCAATTACTGCCACTCGGATAAATCGTATGAAACTTTTCGCTTACTTCGTTTTTCCGAAAAAAAATCATAAACTTTTCTCCGCTTGGATTGTGGAGGTAAATTGGACTTTTCGTTTTGATGTCTTAAATTTACGCGAATGTTAGACATTACAATAAAACTACTTTTTCGGATTTTATAGCGGTTTATTGATTATAGTCCACCTGTGACCATGTCTGCTGTAAAGCTTCTGAAACGTCGGGCTACATAAATAATTCAATGGTGACTACATTCATGACGATAGTCATCTATGGTTATATACGTGAGTCATGATAGACAATATACAAAGACGATCAATAGGGTCAGATATATGCGTATAGTGATGGCAGGGTACTGCCAGTGTTATAATAAATAGAAAAATTGACGACCGGCTGGCTCAGTTGATAACGTGGCGTTTAGTCCGCGTGTTACACCAGAGGTCGCGGGTTCGAATACCGCCTAAGTCATGGATGTTTATATATGTATTTCTATAATATTTTTTAAAATATATATGACTTCTTAAATACATAGAAAATATTAAGTCTATTTCCGATCTCTAGTACCTATTACACAAGTCCTTACGATACTTATTGCAGGACAGGCTAACCCTGTCTGGTAAGTCCACAGATATTATTATTATTATGGAGCTGAAGAGTTTGGTTAGAATTAGATAAACTCAAGAGTCTACTGCTACTAATAAAACAAGTTTCACAGCTTACCTCTCGTGTACCTACTCACTTAACTTTATATATCTTTGGTAGTTAAATTTTCATACGTACCTGAAGTACTACTACTGCTACTAGTAATGTATTTTCATAGGGTCCAGGCCCTTGAGATGACATGTAAATGTGGTGCCGGTATTCCGAGGCACGTGCCCTCAAATATTTTTTGAAGTGATGTCAAATAAAAATGAATTACTACGGTACGGCGGTGTACGGCGGTACACCTGTGCTTAATATACGTTTTTGTTTGAAACATGTCATAATACCTGTATTTAGTGTCAGTGCAAGATATTGTAATGTCGCAATTAATATTATTTAAGATGCTGTTGGTATAGCCACAAAAGAGTCATTAAAATTTACAATTGATTTTTAAAACTATGGTAGATTTAAATACATGTTTCTTTCATCTAGCAGACTAACAGAACAGATAGATAAATGGGACTAAATAATATTTAAAAAAATCATTGTATATTATGTATTGTGCTTAAACTACATTTTTGTAAAAAGACAATACATTACAACGTAGAAAGACAAACATTACAACATAAAAAGACAACACATTACAACATAACAAACGAAAATACATACTTAACGAAATGTATAAGGAATATACTCGTTTATGAGTAGTCCGAGTCATTTGACTATTGATGACAATTACTGTTGATGTCGGTGTGATTCGCATTATAATAATCATTATAGGGACGTACTGCTCTGCTTCTCATCTCTCAAATGGCCATAGAACAGCAGGAAACACGATAACGTTTAGTCTCTATGGATATGCAGACATATAGGGCAGTGCAGCATGGCGTATTGTATACATTTTCGTGTCGAGACTCAGGATTGTTGGCTCAAGTACCCAAGACTTCTACTACTGTTCAAACTTTGTCGTGGCGGTGGGGCCCAGCAGCCTGGGGTGAATCGAGACACCTTGGGCGAAGCCAATTGAGCCGCGGAGGGGCTGCGACTTGTACCCGTCTTATAAGAAGAGGGGACTTAACGGCAGGAGGAGGAGCCGCTTTCTGTACGTCCATTATAAGAAGAGGACACAGAAGAGCAAAAAAAGGCCAACGGAACTGAGTATCTTTATACGCCGATATTCACAATTCAACAAGCTCGTTTGCCCATCTATGCTATAAAAAGAGAGATTAAATTTTTTTTTTTGTATTTAATAGCTTATGAAAATAAATATTACACTCTGTTATCGTAGACATTTATTAACTATCGTTTAGTAATAATATAGCCCCTTCTTATGGGGGTACTTAATGATGGCATGCTGCTCGATTTGCTCTATTTGTAGAAACTATGTCCGACAGATCTGTTAAAAAATTATTAAATCACAACTAATTGTCGCACACGTTTCGAACGTCATACAATTAACTCGTTTGAACTGAACTATATAATGTGATTAGCTTTGATTTTCATAATTGAATGCAGAGGTGGGGGGGAGGACCTGGCGCGACAGACGTATGGTAGAAATATAACGGCTGCCCTATGCGCGGTCCTCGGGCGGTGATGCTCTGTAGGTGCAGACCCCTCACTTTCCGTCTGACTCAGATGCTCACCGGGCACGGTTGCTTCGATGAGTATCTGTGTCGGACAGCCCACAGGGAGCCAACGACTTGTTGTCATCAGAGTGACGCAGTAGTGGTGAACTCGGCTCCACACACCTTCGTGGTTTGCCCGAGATGGGCGGTACTGCGTCTCGGACTGACATCAGTTGCCGGAGGGGACTAGTCAAAGTCTAGCATCATCATTGCGAAGCTCGGCAGTGCCGAGTCCTACAAGGCGATGGCTTCCTTCAGCGAGACCATAATGTCGCAGAAGGAAGCCGACGAGAGAGGAGGTTGCCGACGCGGCGTTTCTCCGCCGACGATGAACAGGGGTACAAAGATGGCTCCATTTGCAGCACCTTCAGTAGTGCCCCTGTGTTCCGTGTCGGGCCGGGATGGGGTCCTGGTCCATAACAACAAGACATGACGTTGTGGGGACTGGTCATAGCGTAGCTGGACAGTCCCCAAAGAGGTAAAGTCTGACATCTTCGTCGAGACCAGCCTGTCGCTGGAGGGATCCTGTTGCCTACAGATCCGCTACCCTCCATTAATAGTGACTGAAGGTTTCCGTGGGGTTTAGTTGGTATTGCTACCCAATTGTCGAGTCCAACATAGGTATCATACGTAAATGCATCCCCCTTCGTCACCAAGAAAAAAAGGCCGAGTACTTTTCGTAAAGTACGTAATTGCTGCACCTATATAAAGATTTACTTTCATAAGTGTAGTAATCATATAACAATTTTTACTAACATCCTTAGTGATTACTCATGGGCATTAGATTACATATTATGTAACCTACATGATTTCACAAAACTGTACAAAGTACTCAACGTAATAGCCATTACTTAGTATGTGCTAACTGGCAGAGATAACTTCACAGGTTGAGGCAGTATTTTAATGTGCCGACTACGGGGGACTGAGAAGTAATAGACGTGGGTATACTAATAACTAATAAACCAGGCTAGTGAGAAATAATTAAAATCAACAGTCAAATAAACGAGATAGAAAATAAAATAAATTTTATAATTGCCGAAATAGCGACAGTATTGACAACGTTAAATTTTAAACATTTCATTGAAACATGTAATAATAGTGAACAATATTAAATATTACACGTTCAAAAACAAACAAATTTTACAGTAAGAAAAATTAAACGAACGTTCCAACGACAAACTAAACCACACGTCGACGAAGCGCGAAGTCGTCAATCTGTCAAAGCAATGTCTGAAAATAACACTACTAAGGTTTTGGTATTAGGTTTAAATTTTGCTGTGACGCCTCAAAAATAACGCTTGAACAAATTGTTTCCAATATAGAGGATTGCTTATATAAGATCATATTAAGAAGGAAGATTCGGAGGCCATAAGGCAAGGTATACGTATATCGACATCTTTAAGCTCCGTACAAAAATTAAATATTCAATTTCAACAATACGAAATGTCGTAAATATTAAGCGAAATACAAGATATAAAGATTCTTCGCGCGGGTGAAGGTAGTGTCATCGTAACATTGGATACGACGGAATACAGTGACAGAATCGAACGCCATTTTTCGGATGAGTTTAATCACAAAAATTTCGAAACCGATCCATCTAACAGAGCTGCAAAAAGTTATAGTGATCTCATTAAAAAAAACTCTGAATCGTTGAGTCTGGACGTACAACATTTATTCCCTTCCTGTGCACAACGGTCGAAACTGTACAAATTTCCGAAAATAAACAAGACTGGTGCTCCATTACGTCCTATAATAAGCCAAATTCATTCAGTGACTTATAAATTAGCTCATCATGCGGCAGAAGCCCTATCACCACTTCGTGGACTCACTAAACGCATTTACAAGGGATCCATACCACTTACTCGAAGAGTTACAACAGCTAAATCTCTGTGACATTGAAACGTTGGTCAGTTTTGTTGTACAGTCCCTGCTACTTACGTGCTTACCAATAAAGGAGTGTATATCAATAGTAACAAGAAAGCTAAAGGATAGTTGCCTACCACAGGAATATACTGAGCCATACAAATATTGCCTCACGTCTATGTGGAATGTTAATTCTACGGGCGTGGAGTTGCGATGGTTTGGCCAGTATCCCTTATAGTCGCAGTTATCTTTATGGAGGACTTTGAAGAGGCTGCCCTTTGAACTTTACCAATAACGCCAAGGTTGTACAAGAGGTATGTTTATGATACTTTCACAATTTTACTTAAGAATTGTGCAGTTGAATTTTATTCCAGTAAATATGCAATGCGATTGTATATTTCTGATGCCCACATTAGTACTCTCTTCAAATTCTCACAGGACGCTATCTCAATGTGAGGTTAATAGTATCATTTTATGGCCATCGTAAATTTCTGGTAGGTCATTACAAAAGAAAGAGGGAAGGAGGGCATCTGTTTAATAACTGCGTCATGAAAAGGTAGAATTTCATAACATTGATGCAATTAAAACACTTTCAAAAAAAAATAAAAAAAAAATTTAACTTTCTTTTCCCTCGTTCCGTTCATGACAATTTATGGTCTTGGTTGTGGTACCTTAGTAGTCCTTTTTAGTCATCGGTATGCGATAACCATTATAAAACCAGTTCACTGACGTCTCTTCCATGAGGATCTAATGACATCCGTGGCGTAATGGAAGTATATAATAAATTATCTTTATCCCAATTTTAACTGGGGCCAATTTATTTTGACAAGTTCTTTTAGGTGTTTGTTAGAATTATTGACTTTTTGGTCTATTTCAATCAATTATGACCTCAGTTACAATATTTCCAAATTATCAAACAACACTGACAAAATTCTCAATTCAAAATTTAGAAGCGTTTTAGGAGCACTTCAATGTTTAGGGAAAAGGATCGGAAGATAAACATGGAACGGGGACTTTGTTTAACCTCCTCACAAGGGAGAGCGCGGGTTGAGATGAAACCGAGGTTAATCGGCGCAAATACCGGGATGGAAGGCAAATAAAATCATTTCCACAGTTCATCAGATAATCAAATACAAATAAGTATTTTCATAAAAGGAAAGAGTAGACGTGGTGTTATTACTATAGTATATACATAAGAGAACAGTTGGAGATAACATAGTTATTAAACAGATACTCTCCTTCCCTCTTCTATTGTAATGACCTACCAGAAATTCACGAAGCCCATAAAATGACAGCAGTGGACGTCGTTCGTCTCATGTAGATGATGATGACGATACTTATTGTATAATGGGCATCTGTAGAAACAGCAATCGTGCTTACCCAATTGGTGGTCATACAAAAAATTTTGAAAGGTGGAAACTGCGGAAATATTCTTGAGGCCAGTATATTTAATTGTCAGTAGACCAGGCTATCGTCACAAATAGTTCGTTAGCTTACAATGAAATTATCCATTATCTAACATAAGCTCCCCCAACAAAAGTTATAGGAGCGGCTTCATACGATAAGTAGTGCGCGGCATGATATCCTTTAATAGGAGTTTCTACGGACCCACTCTCCAGTTGCAGTTTTTCTTTCCTGAGATTTTATAGAAAAATCTAAAAGTATTTTGATACGTTTCTTAAAAAAGAGCTAATTTTTTTTAAGAAACGTCTCAATATTCTAAATTGGAATTATCTATGTAAACATAAATATTGTGATACGTGGTAGACCGTAGATCTGTTGGCTCAGCGGCGCCCTTGTCGGCATGAAGCGCTCTTAGTTAATTTAATATCTGAATCAAATTACAGCATCTCTAACGGGCGTGAATGTCTCAGTCGATATAAAGACTTGCAACATGGAAAATTATTATCTCACTTGCGAACACATGTCAAAATTAATATAAAAAAATATCTTGAACAGTATAAATACAACATGGAATTTAATACAGTATGTACAGTACGAGGGACACTGTTCAGTGCCCTACTGCACTCATGCGTGAGTCAAGGAAGCAATTGGAAGTAATTTGGGCCCGTTGGAATTTCTGATATTCATTAATGATTTACAAATGCAATTACTGGTTTTAATTGGTAATTATTCATAGACGATCTAAAATTCTTACTAAACATAAGCAGTTCTTCTGACTGCCAGGTTAATCAATATGTTATTGCCAATATATATCGATGGTCAAACTTGAAAAGTTTTATATTTTAAAGAAGAAAAATGTGCAATAATCATCTTCACACGAAAGACCGCGTCAGCCATCCCCAGGCAGCGGTAGCAGTGCCTGGGGCGCGCCTGCAGGTAGTGGACTGTGACGCGACACCACCCCAACGTTATGCTCCCAGCCTCGAGCAGCTTCTTAGCCGCTGTGTGTTGCAGCCCCCCTCCTTTGCCACCGCAGTCATAAGTCGTTCTGCGGTGACTGCGTCACACAGGCCCGAGAGTCTCTCATCCGCCTTCTTCTCAGGCCTGCTTACCTTTAACGCCTCCTGCAGGCGAGCGGCGAGATTGTTCGCTTTCTCGCCGCTCGTGGAGCCGGGCAGCTCTATGAGTCGCGCCCCGGTCGCCGATTGGCGAAACCGGAGCGGACCAATACCCAGCTCCTCCAAGTCCACCTCCTTTTCCGCCCTGACTAATGCCGAAGCGTACGTCGCCCCCTTTGTCACTGCCTCCGGCCGTAACTTGATTATTACGGCAGAGGAGCGGGGAAGCGACAGCTTCGGCTTCGCAGCCTCCTTCTTTTTCGCCGGCGGCGCAGAAGCCGCCGACGTCTTGTTATTCTTCGCCGCCGGCTTCTTCGCCGCCTTACGGCGGACGACGTCCGTCCACTTCTCCCCTTCCCTTGGGACTTCCTCTTCTGCCCCCCTCTCTGTTGGAGGGGCCACCGCATTAGCGGTGGTGGGTCCGAACGCCGTCCACTCTGGCTTGCTACCCTTCCCTTTTCCTCTACCCATCCCCTTTGTGCTATGGGAAAGGGCCGGGAACTCCCGCAAATTGGGTCCCACGTCTCCTTCTATAGCGGAGTTGACCACTGGCACCGTCTTCTTTGCCGCTATGGCGGCCCTCGTTTCTACCGCCAGCGGCCTGCTATCCCCGGCTAAAGGCGGGCGGCAGGGTGGGGCAGGAGGGAGACGCATCTCCAGACCGGAAATGCGGGCGTCCACGATATTGCCCACTATCTGGGCCACCTCCTTCATGAAGTCGGCCGATGTAGGTGCTGCCTCAATCCCTTCGAC
>JAFELO010000800.1:4784-44784 GCA_017140195.1 Eumaeus atala
TCGTACTATTTAAAATTTATTTATGACGCCCAATGGGTGGGCACGGCTCAGCTAGTCACTAAAAATCACTCACACACACATCATACAATCTCAGAAGCTAAACCTTAGAAGTTTAACAATTTTACATAAGGGGTGTCACCTATGTATTTTTTTTTGGAGGTGGAGGGGTTCCTTTGGGAGGTGCTCACTAAGACGGGATTTTGCGAAATTCGAACCCGGGATTCTGCGAAAGTGTGTGTCTGAAACTTCGTTACTACGAGCAACTGTCAGTGATTTTTTTCCAATTATACGCGCGTGACACAACTAATCTGTTATAAAGATAACCTTGTGTTTATAAAATCTTCACTTTCCTGTTACTTTTTAATAGTGCATGACGTACGTTTTAGACAGGCTATGAATATATTATAAAGAGGAAACATTTGATTGTTTGTTTGTTTGTTTGCATTGATCAGGCTCCAAAACTAATGGGTCCTGTAGCCTACAGATCCGGAACCCTCCATTAATAGCGGCTGAAGGCTCCCGTAGGGGTTTAGTTGTTACCAATGGCCGAGTCCAACATAGGTCTGAAAGTCCCGGGCTCCCAGGTATCATGCTTCGTTACCAAAAAAAAGATTCCGAAAGTAATGGACCCTTGATTGATGTTTGAAAAAATATTTTGCCTTTATCAGTGGTGAACATAGGCTCATAAATTATCGAAGACGTTTTGATCATTACCAAAACTTCAAAAATGTAACCAAATTGTGAAAAAATATCGAAGTAAATTCCTATTCAGCTGAAGCTGAGACGTTGTACTGTCATAAATTTAATTTGTTGTCACTGTAACGCACACGAGGAAGCAATTAAAATTTATAGCTTTTATATTTTTGTGTTATTTATAGCTTTTATATTTTTGTGAAGTTTATAGCTTTTATATTTTTGTAAAATTTATAGCTTTTATATTTTTGTAATTTTGGAATATCCGTGCGAAGCCGGGACGGACGTGTAATAAAAGAAAGTTGGCCATGGCTTAGGACGTCAAGAATAAATTAGTTAATGACATCCATTGTTTTTCTCTAACAGTCCTACTAATTGATTTAATTGATAAATTGAAGGAAAGATTATATTAGTAATCATTTCATTGTATTGAGGGCAAACAAGCAGCGGACTCGTCCTCCGATCTCTATCGGATCTTAACACTATCGACGTATATACAGGTCTGGCTCAGTCGTTGTTCCACATGTATCTACGTCATCTTTATCCGACTCGAAATTTACCCTGGAGAGATCTAGGATTTTCGATGGCGTTTGTTTAAATAACACACGACTGCAATAAAACTTAACAAAAACTTAACAGTAATTTAACATTATTGCATCGGCGGGACATGAGAGGAAGTAACAAAATGTGTGCTCGCACCTCACTCTGGTCTCTTCTATAACATACGAAACGTGAGATACCATTAGTATATTACCCTTTCTTTTTATTTTCACTCACTTATATCTTGCTCTCAACTTTGTGTAATTTTCTCACTTTCTATCTTCACTAACCTATATCCCCATCTCGATTTCTGTTTACTCATAACACTCTCGTCAATCATTCGCCAGCTTATACCCCAGTAAAAACTCCAGTGTAAAGAAGAGTGAAGAGTGGTCCCAAGAAGTTTCTTTTCAATAATATCGGATGAGAACAAGAACATTTGCTGTTGGCGTGCGTGTCGAAGGACGCTTAGTTTATTTGCACCTCACTATCATCTCTCAGGTACTAATCTCTTTATCAGCATTACAACAATAGCAGCGGATTAAAATGTTTTGTATACATCTCCTTGAATTCTATTATTTTAGTAATAAACTAGTGCCCTGCCCAAATTTCGCCATGGATTATTTCTTAATTAAAAATGACTTTAAGAAAAAACTTTTTATAGCGGATGCCTACGTTACAATCCGTCTAGATATTTAATTAATGCTTGATAGTCGGGATAAGTACTTGTTCTCTAATTGGTCTGTGTTAGTATTTAATGGCAGTAGTTGGTATAACAGTACGTCTGTCAACTAGCTGTAGCTGTCAAATGCTAACACCAAACGCCACACTAGCGACGCCGGCATTCCTAAACCTGAAGACACAAAAGTCTTCGCTAGTCAGTCGAACTGTTGAGGCTGGACAAAGCGCAGCCAGCCTGTAGTAGGTCCCTCCGAAAAAAAATTACGCCGACACCATAACACACTATCGCTAACAGTGTCAGTTGTAATTAAAACTTCGTCCACTGAACAGATAAGTTGGTCGCAATGAAATAATATTTATCGATCTAACAAAGGTCCGCTATTATTAAACCAAATAAAATGAATCAAGTCATACAGTACACTGCATAAGAGAAGATTGCATGAATAATTAGATAAGCCAAGTGCATGTCTACATCAATTAACTTATCTAAACAATCGCTTTATTTGTGAACTGGTGTTGAACTCTGTTCGTATTCAGACATCAACAGTATTTATATAAGTATATAAGCATCTATTATATTATATATTCTCCCTGTCTACCCCATTAGGGAATTGGCGTGAAGATGTATTATAGTTGTTGTTATTTAGTTATCGAATTAAAACAGTATTAACGTGCATCACATGGGAAGTAGGTATTTATTTCATAACACTTCTTAGTTTACTTGTCAGATACTTGCTTTATAATTAAACAAAATGTACGTTAACCTAATGAACCACTCGGTTGAAACCACAGTCACACAGTAGCTAGTTGCAAAGACAGTAATGGGATTATGTGATCTGCAGGGGCTGGCACCGTCTGAGAAGTGATATATATTACTGATGCTGTTCCAACGGAATGTTCTATTATTACACTATAGCTATGTCTTCAGACATAAAATTAAAATAGTTGCCACAGCGATAATCCTGATGAAATTTGTTTATTCTCATTTTGTCGCAAATATGTGTTTCATGAAAGATAATTCTTTTATTATTGTAATAGGCATTAATAACATGAGTCATGAAATAATCAACTTCTCCGATTTTAATGGCGCTTATCGCCAGTGCCCCTAATTATCACATAATTATTATATTAATGATAAGTGTATAAAGTATTAAGAATGTACACAAACGCCCGCGATATGTTGAGCACCGATGTATCCATGGAACCCTGTGAAATTGTGAACATATCGCAGTGCCATGTAAGACCCCTCCTCGCGCATGTGTGTATGAGGAAGCTCTCGACAGTGACACGTGAACCTCATATTAAATAAAAAAACCTGATCGTATGAATCTCGAAATCTAACAAAAGGCTGAAAGCTGTTCAGGTTGTAAAGGATCATTTCTGTGTACATAAATAAATATGTAATACTCGATAAAAAATTTGCCTTCTTCTGACGCAGTCACTTAATGTCTGCAATGAATGTACGGAATATTGTAATATATAAGTAAAGCTTACCTGCAACTTCTAGAGCTTCATCTAAATCAACTACTTTGTGCTGATCCACAGATGGAGACACTGTACTTATCGTTTCATTCACCATTTTTTATTATATTTAAAATATTTTTTATATTTATAATGTTAAGTAAATAAGCATCTTTTTACCGTCTACACATGTAGTCGCAACGCGCGCGGTAGGCGTATTGAAGTTTGTATCTAAAATAACAGTACTTAAGGAAAATATAGATCTTGATATCTTATTAAAGCTTAATTTGTTTAATTTTTTTGTTATCTCATACAAGGCGGTGGTGGACGATGGATTATTTAAATTTATTAAATCAAAATTAAATTGATCTTTGGGTATATATTATATACCTAATTATTATTTTAAATTTATTAAATCAAATTTAAATTGATCTTTGGGTATATATTATATACTTAAAAAGTAAAACTTCGTCGTATCTTCTCGTTTTTAAAGCACCCATATATCGATACCAGTTGAGGTTGATACTCAACTAGTCTCGATATACGGAGTAACTTTCATTTCCAGGGTGAACCCTTATATATTATTGATATTATATAATTATTGAAATAGAGCGAAGCAGTACTTCAAGGCAGCCCATCGGCTGCATGCTTACAAGGCGCAGGTCCGACCGCAAATGAAATACTGCTCCCGCCTGCGGGCAGGGGCCCCGCAATATCAGTTCGTTTCATTTGACCGCATACAACGTAGAGCGACTCGAATCGTGGACGAACAAGTTATTTCTGGACAGCTCGATTCTTTGGTCCTACGAAGAGATGTCGGTTCAATGTGCGTCTTTTACCGTATTTTGTATGGGAAGTGTCCTGAGAAATTGTTCGTATTAATAACAGCAGAAGAATTCCATCTTCGGACATCGCGACAGAACTCTATGTCCCACGCTCACTTTTTACCTCGTGCAACTGTACTGTGGAACCAGCTGCCTCCCTTGGTATTACCGATCCGATAAGACTCAGAGGTAAAATGTTTTTTTTATACATTAGATCTCCTAAGGTCTAATGCCAAAAGAGGCTTTAAGATCTGTTTATTCGCTACTAAAGACTAGACAACACTACTTTTGTTTTCCTTTTCGGCGATGGCTGCAGCAGAGATAGAAGCGCACATACTATAACAACTACGTGGATGACACCCTTGTCTATGCCCTGGGAAAACACTACAAGGAGCGTGGTTGGCCGAAGTCGGTGTAGACCTTATAGTCAGCCGTCAGGTTGGGGCTTCGTGTCAAATTTGACAAGACCGAGGCCCTTATCTTCCCCTCTTTCGCGGAGGGACCCCCACCGCAGGCTGTTCTGCAGGTTGGGGAGGAGGAGGACCTTCGGCCCACACCTCGCTAAGGTAGAACCGTTGGCCGTGAAGGCGGCGGGTGCACTGGGCAGACTCCTCCTGAACCTCGGAGGACCCAGTGCCACCTGCAAGCAGCTGTGCTCCGTTGTCTGCCAGAGTGTGCCGACGTACGACACCCCGGTTTGGGCGAATCGTCTCCTTGCGAGAACTATGCCCCATCTGCGCTCTGTGTCGATGGTCGTCGTAGTGAGAACGATTCGGCGGATGAAACCGTACGGCGGTTTCGTAGGCTGCAGCTAGTGCTCTGGCCGGCGGTGCCCCGTGCTGCCAATCATAGGAGGAGGCTAGTCTCGAAAATCTAACAAAAGGCTGTAAGCTGTTCAGGTTGTAAAGGATCATTTCTGTGTACATAAATAAATATGTAATACTCGATAAAAATTTGCCTTCTTCTGACGCAGTCAGTTAGTGTCTGCAATGAATGTACGGAATATTGTAATATATAAGTAAAGCTTACCTGCAACTTCTAGAGCCTCATCTAAATCAACTACTTTGTGCTGATCCACAGATGGAGACACTGTACTTATCGTTTCATTCGCCATTTTTTATTATATTTAAAATATTTTTTATATTTATAATGCTAAGTAAATAAGCATCTTTTTACCGTCTACACATGTAGTCGCAACGCGCAAGGAGGAGGCTAGTCTCCTGCGAATCATCATCACCGCGAGAGGAGGCCTCAGACGACGAACGGAGGTGCAAAGACGCTTTATCTTGCGATTCCAGCAATAGCAGTGTCCCTGTGATTCTGCCCGTGACCATGATGACCGAAAGGTTATTGTAACATCGGGATGAAGAAAAATAAGAAATCATTCCTAATAATATTTTATTTTAACCGTTTATTTGTATTTTTATTTTTCGGCGTTTAATTTTTGTTTCTATTCAAATTTTTTATGTATCTGTTCATTTAAATAAATAATAAGTTTATTAATTTAGCAAAAAATTGTACAAGCAATAATAATTTTACAAATACGTGCATACTAGACTATCAAAGTTTCCCTGGTTACACTAGGAAACCCTGTGCCGGGCCAACCCGTGTTTTCTTTCGGCTTGATGTTTTTTATAAGTGTATAATATTAATTAGACAAATATGCTATGATAAATAATTAAAAGTAGATATCATAATAATACAGATATTATATAGATACATACATATACACATATATTATATATTAAGAATATATATTATATATTATTACAAAATGATAAATATAGAACGTATTTCTGTGTATTATATGATTGTGTGCTTTATTTGAGTTTTGTTTGTGTGTTTTTATATATTGTTTGATAGAATTATTTCCGTGTCCTCATACAACAGTTTATCCTTAAATGTTCAATATCTGTCTTTTGAGCTACTCTAAAAAGTTTTCTCTAGATGCATTAATGAAGAATTTAAACAACATTAGTGGTTGCATAAATTCCCCGTTCTTTAGAAAGTATTGTATTTTTCCATATAATTTATAAAACAGGTTTCGAGTCAGCTGTACCTCTAAAGAAATAAAAGCATACCAATAAAATAAAGTTTTTATTGCATTTGAAGTGACCATTGAATGTAATACAAGAAAAAAGTATATGCAGGTTAGTGTGCAATGTACTAATCGCTTCTTATCACGTTCATCTCGAATAATCATCGATTCCGGAGACAGGAACAGTTCTTATAAATATGATATAAATTTTTAGTTTCAGGTTTTTTACTATTTAAATTTCTTTTAAGCCTATGTTGTAGATTATCTATTACATAGATATCTTTTTTTAATTTATTAATTACTTCTTTTACTGGTAATAAATTGTTAGCATATAAGCCATTTAATGTTTCTAACAATAAGTCCCTCTTTGTTAATTTTTGTTTTGATAATGACGCCGGTTCGCCTTCTGTACCCTGCATTCTGGCACGTTTAGCTGAAAATATTTAACAAAAATAAAATATGTTGATGTAAAATGAATATGTAAAAAATGTTTTAAAATCTTTCTTACTTGGTTGTTGTTCATTCGATTTTCTGATGTGTACGTGAAGATCAATTTCCGAACCTATTTGTATGGTTAATTCATCGTTTATTCTCGCTGATTTTGTAAATGTAATAATAGAATTATCTTCTTGTTGTAATGGTCTCAAAAATGGATTCAATGTTTTTATTACTTTTTCATTATTATTGTTTTGATAAGTTTGAAAAACAAAATTTAAAAGAACGTTACTATGTTCTTCAATTTTGTACGATTCGTCTAACACTTGTTGATGGTTCCTTTGTTCAGTTTTCTTTTCGTTGTCCTTGTCATTGACAGGTCTTTTTTTATAATCTATATTTTTAATCTCACTTGTAGTCTTCAAAGTTAACAATTTGGTCGCATTTTTAATGGAATCCATAGATTTCTTTACTTCTTCATTTTTAATCTGACTGAGATTGGTCACTGAAACTAGGGATTTCTTGTGTTTAAATTTATTTAGGTCATCATTTCCTAAATCATATATATTTTCTGTTATTTTCAGTTCTTGGTAAGGAATTTTTGACATATCTTCGTCCCTATTGTTTTGGAAATCAAGAGATTTCTCACTCATGACCTTTGGCTTCACAAAATCGAGCAATATCTCGTCCTTAGTGGGTGCCTCCATTAAATCTTTGCTTGAAGTTACATTATTTATATCTATATTCGTAATATCATTTGACTGTAAAGATTTTTGGATATTATCAGAGAGGTCTCCATTTATAACTGGTACATCTTTTCGAGATGTCGTTTTATTTGGAAGCTTTGAATAATTATCAAGTAAATGAAATATTTGGTCGTCCACAACCAGGGGGTTAATATTATTATTTTCCATAAGATGGTTAATATCAGCATTGTAATCTAAAGAAATATTACTGTGTTCATCACGAGAGGAACTGAAATCTATATTTCGTTTTATTTCGTTTTGGGCTGTGTCCCTAGATAACGTTTCTAAGTTCTGTATTTTATCTATTTTGTCTCGATCGTTAATTTTACTTGGCTTTTTGTCAACGGTTTCAGGTATAAATTGTACATTGCCGTTTTGATAGTCAACCGGTTCTTCACTCCTTGCTATGTCATTTGTGTTATTCCGATGTACAGAATCAATCGATTTCTGGTCTACTTCATATGTTTTAACTAAGTCTTTTCTTGAAGTTATATTGTTTATATCAATATCTGTATCATATGATTGTAAATCAGATTCTTTAATATGATTAAGGAGATCACCGTTAGTAATTTGAACATCTCTTGGATGTATCATTCTTCTATCAAGTGTAAAGTTATTATCAAGTAAATGAGATATTTGATCTTCCATTACTAGTGAGCTTATTTTATACATTTCAATAAGATCATTAACATCAGCATTAGAATTAGTAATTATATTACTCTGTTTATCACTGGAAGATTTAAAATCTTCATTTGTTTTAGTTTCGCTTAGGATTGCTGCCCTAGGCAGTGTTTCTAAGTTCTCTATATTATCTATTTTGTTTCGATCTTGGTAGTCACTCGATGATTTACTGGGTTTTTTATCGACACTTTCTGATAAAAATTCTAAATTGTCCTTTTGATTGTCAACAGGTTTTTCACCCTTTGCTATGTCATTTGTGGCATTTAGATGTACAGAATCAAACGATTTCTGGTCTCCGGTAGATGTTATAACATTTGATTGTAAATCTGATCCACTAATATGACTTATGAGGTCACCTTTGATATGTTGAAGATTTGTTGGCAGTATTATTCTGTTCTCAGCTGTAGAATTACTATCAAGCAAAGGAATATCATTCACTTGAATAGGTTCTTTTATTTCTGCCATGGAATGAGATGAAAGATTATTGTATTTTTCACGAGAGGTAAAATCTACATATTTCTTCATTTCACTTTGGACTGCTGTCGTTGGCGGCTTTTCTAAATTGTCCATTATGTCTGATAAGTTTTGTGATATTTTTGAAAGGCTCTGAAAGGTATTCATTTATAAAATTATAATAAATTGAAAAATTATAATAAAAAGTAATTATTATTATTAATATATATTAAATAAAACCGAAATTCTACCCACTGGCTCATTTAACACGAAATATTATAAAAAACTACTGAACCCATGAAGATGAAATTTGGAAGTTAGGTACTTCAATTTTTGTAGGAGGTAGTGTTATGATGCTACAGGGCGCTGAAATGGGCCGGCACAATCGGGGAGGAAGCTCACATGATATCACAGTGTGTTGACAGACATGCTATTGTGTTTAGTGTGGTTTGTGACTAGCCGGTGACCCATTGGGGCCCATTGGCCCATCGCGGGGAGGAGCAAAGGTGAACTGAATCTGCTTACCTTGAACTAGATACTAGACTGCTAATTGAAAAGAAATAAACCAGGCTAGCAGTCTTCCCCACCATGGTTCAAGCCTTGTCATGGCGGTGGGGCTCAGTAGCCTGGTTATCCGAGATACCTTGGGCGAAGCCAATTGAATCGAGGAGGTGGCGACTCTTAGTACCCCTCCTATAAGAAGAGGGGACTAAAGAGCAGGAGGAGGTACCGCTCTTTGTACCTTTCTTATAAGAAGAGGGGACAAGAGAGCAAAAAGTGGCGGCGCATTTGCGCACGGGGCAAGGGGCGAGGATGGTAACCTCACCCCATTGCACTGTCCCAAAATCGGTGGGGTTGTCCTGTAGTGCGGGACAACCCCATCTGTGGAGGTGGCGTCGGTCTTTTCGGGGGCTGACTTGCCGTCGAGGTGCCCTGATGATTTGTTGTTCCGGGGACCTCATCAAAGGCTGCACTGGTGGCACTCGCGGTGGTTTTTTGTGGGTATTCGGCACTATATAATGTGCCGCGAGCCCCACACACCCTGGACCCCACCCAGGGCCAGTGAAGGTGCGTAAATGCGTTTCCCGCGTCAACAAAAAAAAAAAAAAAAAAAGGCTAGCAGTCTTCAATGTTTTCAACTAGCAGTCACGTTTTTGACTTCTTTTATTTTTTTTATATTTTACATTCCTTTAGGTCCTGTAAGTTAAAGTTATACGCTATGCTATATATTTTTGGAATCATCATTTAAAGCCTTATATTTTGATACCCTACTTGATGTGTTTAGTAAGAAAAAAAATACAACTAAACAAAATCTGTAATTTTGTTTTTTATTTTTTTAATGTACCTCTTAGAATAGGCGTTATCGAGATGAATCTACTGACACGACGTTCAGGCAGTAGGAGGGAACATGGAAGTGTACATACAAACTCTCGAAAACCTTACTTTACTTACACTCACTCTTTTATTATTAAATTCATCCGATTCTTCATCAACGACAACTTCAGTGTAATTTCTGAGTTCTTGACTTGTTTCTTTCTTTAATCCATTTTTAGTTATTGGGATTTCTCTTTCAGATATAAGATGATCTCCAGTTTCAGATTCCACTAAATGAGCAGTAGTTGTTATTTCAGTATCATCATCTGCAGCATTAGTAGATTTCAAGTATTTCTTTGGTTCGTCATTATCCTTTGGGAGGCTAGCAGCATTCTCAGTTAATTTTGATGTTTGTAGGAAACTCTAAAATAATTATAAATTATTTTAAGCTATACAGTGCATTGGTGGGAAGACGGTCTTCGTGAACCAGCTAATCCGTGAAGGATACGAGTAGCAGGAGATCGGCCGTCTTGGTGTTCATTGAAAGAGAGTTCATTCCTAAGGTGAACCCAGACACCTAGGGCGAGGCCAACTGCGGCGAGCGTTACTTAAACTTTTTGTGAAATTTGCTTTTTTAGCATTAATTCGACACTGTTAAACAAAATCCTTTTTAACTACTGCTACAAGAACTACTTTAAAGCTAGCAGAAACACTCTTATACAAATAACTGTCTATGTAATTCTGAAACAGAAGAAATATAAACGTAACAAATTTTACTACACTCGTACAACGATGATTCAATTCCAAACGTCCATGAATGTAAAGAGCAACATTGATAGACGTGGTAGTTTACTAGATACTCTAACAGATTACCATCTTTAAATAATAATATCGGCCCAATCGATTGAAGCAAACACTTCTTTTGTCAATTGCATCACAATAGGTTGAGTGGATGATAGAAAAAGTGGTTAAAAATATGAGGTCCTGACATATGAAATTGGCGTTTTTCGTACTGGCCACTTCAATCACGAATTTCTCCTTTTTGGCAAGGAATTCCAAATTCAAGTTTGTACAGATATTTACTCATGTATTTGTGCTTCGATGACTGCCATTCATTTGTTTTTTTCTGTTTGCGTCACTCACTTTGTAAAATGGAAAACTTAAAATATCGCATTATTTACGGGTACGAGTTCCACCGTGGTACCAGTGCTGCAGAAACGACTCGAAGGGTGAGTGATGTGTATGGCGGCCGTGTTGCAAAATGTTCCAAACTTTTCGTTCTGGAAATTTCGTCCTGCAAGCCCTGTGGAGGTCTACGGGGCTTGTCCTGAGACCCAAGTTGATAATGAAGAGTTCAAAGCCGCTCCATCGCAAACCACGTCCGAGTTAGCTGCAGGCTGCGACGTTAGTGATAAAAGTGTTCTAACTCATTTGAAGCAAATTGGGAAGGTTAAAAAGCTTAAAAGGTGGGTACCTCACGAACTAACTGAAGCAAACCGGCTAACGCGCGTCGTTTGCTGCGCTACATTACTAAACCGGCACTATAATGAAGGTATTTTAAACCGAATCAATACCAGTGATGATTAGTTTAAAATATCTTCATTATTGGATTCTTTACCATAATGGGAAGCGCTCAGCGAAATGGTTGGATCCTGGCCAGCCAGCCAAATCCTGCCCCGAGCGAAATGATGGAACTATATGTCTGATTGCTTAGTTAAAAAAATATAAAATCACAACTAATTATTACACACGTTTCGAACTTCACACAATTAACTAGTCTGAACTGAACTAAATAATGAGGATAGATTTCATTTTTAGAATTGAATTAATCTGTCTTAGACTAGGTACTTTTCAATCCTCCTACTATATTCGGAATAATGCCTGTAAATATATCGACGTGCGTCACAGTCAAAATATTTTTAAGGTGTTTAAATATAAATACGGCGTATTCTTTGACACTTCGAATCATTTTATGTCTGTTATAATAGACGTTCTCTATTATAATAGTTCCAGTTTAACCTAATAAACTTTTTCAGAGGTTAATTGAGATTTCCTTATTTATTTTCGATTGCTATCTGTGATTGTAACTAACCTTGTCCTCGTCTACTCTAAGTATTCAAACAGGTTATCTAGTGAAAAATATAATATTCGACTACATATTTACTTAATTGAGCAAAATCTGTGTGAATAGTGTGAGATTTTTGAACGCTTGAACACGTTCTTGAACTTACCAGCGATGCTGCTGTAGCGACTTCCTTTAATTTATCAGGTGTATCACAGACATTTATTGTCACTTTCTTGCTATCAGTGCTTGGATTGGGATGTTCTCTTTTATTCAAATTATGTGATTCTTTTGTGTCATCTGAAGTCTTTGGCTCAACGAGGTTCTGATATTTAGATTCTGTTTTAACCAAGGAAGATTCATTTGAACTATTTGTGTCATCTGGAGATTTTAGTTCATCAAGGTTCTCATCCTTTGTTTCTGTTTTCACCAAGATAGGTTTATTTGATTCATTTGTGTCATCTGGATTTTTTGGCTCATCAAGGTTCTGGTCTTTTGATTTTGTTTTAACCAAGGAAAGTTTATTTGAATTATTTTGAGTTTTTGGCTCAACGAGGTTCTGATATTTAGATTCTGTTTTAACCATGGAAGGTTTATTTGAACTATTTGTGTCATCTGGAGATTTTAGTTCAACAAGGTTCTCATCCTTAGATTCTGTTTTAATCAAGACAGGTTTATTTGATTCATTTGTGTTATCTGGATTTTTTGGCTCATCAAGGTTCTGGTCTTTTGATTCTATTTTAACAAAGGAAAGTTTATTTGAATTATTTTGAGTTTTTGGCTCAACAGGATTCTGATTCTTGGGTTCTGTTTTAACCATGGAAAGTTTATTTATTTCATTTGTGTTATCTGGAGTTCTTAGCTCAACAAGGTTCTCATCTTTATTTTCTGTTTTAACCAAGGTAGGTACTAATGTAGGTTTATTTGAATTATTAGACTCATTTGGAGTTTTTGGCTCAATAGGGTTCTGGTCCTTCGACTTTACTTTAACCATGAAAGGTTTATTTGAATTATTTGTGTCATCTGGAGATTTTAGCTCAACAAAATTCTGGTCTTTAGACTCTGTATTAATCTCGAAAGGTTTATTTGAATTATTCGTGTCATCTGTAGTTTTTAGCTTAACAAGATTCTCCTCTATAGGTTCTGTTTTAACCAAGGTAGGTTCATTTGATTTATTTGTGTCATCTGGAGTTTTTGGTTCAACAAGGTTCTGATGTTCAGTTTCTGTTTTAACCAAGGAATATTTATTTGGTTCATTTATATCATTCGGCGTTTTTGGCTCAACGAGGTTCTGATCTTTAGATTGTGTTTTAATCAAGGAAGATTTACTTGGTTCATTTGTGTCATCTGGAGTTTTAGGCTCAACAAGGTTCTGATCTTTATATTCTGTTTTATCCAAGGAATGTTTATTTGGTTCATTTGTGTCATTTGAAGTGTTTCGCTCAACGAGGTTCACATATTTAGATTCTGTTTTAACGAAGGAAGTTTTATCTGATTCATTTGTGCCATCTGGAGTTTTTGGTTCACGATGGTTTTCGGTTTCATATTCTGTTTTAACCAATGTAGGTTTATTTGATTTATTTGTGTTATCTTGAGTTTTTGGTTCAACAAGGTTCTGATGTTTATGTTCTGTATTTACCAAGGAAGGTTTATTTGGTTCATTTGTGTCATCTGGCGTTTTTGGCACAACGAGGTTCTGATCTTTAGCTTCTGTTTTAACCAAGGATGTTATACTTGGTTCATTTGTGTCATCTGGAGTTTTTGGCTCAACAAGGTTCTGGTCTTTATAATTTGTTTTAACCAAGGTATATTTATTTGGTTCATTTGTGTCATCTGGAGTTTTTGGCTCAACGAGGTTCTGATCTTTAGATTGTGTTTTAATCAAGGAAGATTTACTTGGTTCATTTGTGTCATCTGGAGTTTTAGGCTCAACAAGATTCTGATCTTTATATTCTGTTTTATCTAAGGAATGTTTATTTGGTTCATTTGTGTCATTTGAAGTGTTTCGCTCAACGAGGTTCAGATATTTAGATTCTGTTTTAACCAAGGAATGTTCATTTGGTTCATTTGTGTTATCTAACGTTTTTGGCTCAACTAGGTTCTGATCTGTAGTTTCTATTTTGACTAAGGAAGGTTTACTTGGTTCATTTGTGTCATAAGGAGTTTTTGACTCACCAGAGCTCTGGTCTTTAGACTCTGTTTTAACTACGAAAGGTTTATTTGAATTATTTGTGTCATCTGTAGTTTCCAGCTCAACAAGGTTCTCATCTTTAGATTCTGTTTTAACCAAAGTAGGTTTATTTGATTTATTTGTGTCATCTTGAGTTTTTGGTTCAACAAGGTTCTGATGTTTATGTTCTGTTTTAACCAAGGAAGGTTTATTTGTATCATCTGGCGTTTTTGACACAACGAGGTTCTGATCTTTAGATTCTGTTTTAACCAAGGATGTTATACTTGGTTCATTTGTGTCATCAGGAGTTTTTGACTCACCAGAGCTCTGGTCTTTAGACTCTGTTTTAACTACGAAAGGTTTATTTGAATTATTTGTGTCATCTGTAGTTTCCAGCTCAACAAGGTTCTCATCTTTAGATTCTGTTTTAACCAAAGTAGGTTTATTTGATTTATTTGTGTCATCTTGAGTTTTTGGTTCAACAAGCTTCTGATGTTTATGTTTTGTTTTAACCAAGGAAGGTTTATTTGTGTCATCTGGCGTTTTTGGCACAACGAGGTTCTGATCTTTAGATTCTGTTTTAACCAAGGATGTTATACTTGGTTCATTTGTGTCATCTGGAGTTTTTGGCTCAACAAGGTTCTGGTCTTTGTAATTTGTTTTAACCAAGGTATATTTATTTGGTTCGTTTGTGTCATCTGGAGTTTTTGGCTCAACGAGGTTCTGATATTTAGATTCTGTTTTAACCAAGGAAGTTTCACTCGATTCATTCGTGTCATCTGAAGCTTTCTGCTCATCAAGGTTCTTACCTTTAGACTCTGTTTTAGCAATGGAAGGCACTTTTGCTGCAAGGTCTGGGATATTCGAATTGGAGTATAGTTTTATTTTATCAATGCTACTTAAGGAGTTTTCATCCGTAATTAAGCAATATTTCGGTTCAATTTGCTTGTATTCACTATTGTCCCGATTTTTAGAAGAAATGTTAATGGAACTTACATCTTTATTTCTGCACTCTTTGTGAGAATTATTTACATTTATTGTTACCAATGTTTCGTGCGAAGCATTCGCGCTCATATGTGACATCTTGACACAGACTTTTTCTTGAAAAATCTAAAATAACACCAAATACAAGAGCTAATTAAATTTTAGTATTCTAATTTCCTGAGTTGAAATATTATTAGAAAAATATTATTGTAAAAATCCTGTACTATAAAAAGCAAAGCGTTCTTAATTTTTATATTTCGATATAGAAGCGAAAGTACCGAAGCTACTTAATTTTACATTCTATACTTCTTCCTAACTATGTATGTGGTAGTACCTCTCACTCACATAATACGGTACAATCGTATAAGTGACAGCTACGCTGTAGTGTAAACCAAATGGTTTGTAGAAAGCCATTATGGAGTGATGGAAGGCAACGCATCTGGATATGCAGAATTTAATAGGCGTTGGTAATCACCAAATTGCTCCGAGTGTTTGATTTGAAAATACGATTTTGCACTGCACCATTGTAACATTTAAAAATAATCATTCCTTATTATATTTTTACTTACAGAATCTTCATCATCTTTTTTGAAAACTGTGCTTACTAATTGTCCTAGTGTGACTATGGGCGCTATATGTTTAACATTTTCTACGAAATTAATTTTGTCAGGCTGGGAATTTGAGTTGTCATTAAAATTTTGATCATCATCTTTATCTCCACCTACTGACGAGTATATTGTACTTTTGATATCACCTTTGTCATCGTAAAGATTTTCTTCTTTTTCAGAGGTAGTATTTGCATATTTGCAGTCAAGTCTCCCATTACTTTTCGGTGGCCGAAAATATACTTCAGTAAGGTTATTTTGGGATATTCTTTCTTTACCTTCATAAGTTTTTATATTTTTGTTACTTTTATCAATTGTTTTTTTTTGACTTTTCGGTTCACTCAAAGATGATGCTGATATTGAATATGTAATAATACCATGAGAACTCTCATTTAATGAATTTTTTAAGGTAACAGGTTTATTTATTTCTAAAATACATTGGTCCTCGGTCCTTTTTTCTTCTCTATAAATGTTTTCAGATTTTTGTATGACTTCAGTTTTATTTTTAGGTATTATTTCTGATCGCAGTGCAGGTTTATAACTGTATATTTCTTCGGAAAATGAAGGATCCAAACATCCACCTTTAATATGAAGTCAGGATATTAATTTATTATTAATACAAATTTATTATCCATGATAAGTCAGACATGTGTATTCCTCATCATATTATCACTGATTCTTACCTGGCTTACACTTTCCTGAAATTACATTTGAAGTCACCAGCTGATTACTTGAAGTAACAGATTCATTTTGTTCGTCATTTAATTCGTTTTTTGTAATCTTTTCTGAGTTATCCGTCAATGGCCGTTTGGATCTTTTCTTAATTGCTTCAGATGCACTAGGAGTGTAAGGATTTTTATCATCATCAGTTTTCGATCTAAGACAACGACCTAAAAAATATATATAATGAATACCTCTGAAACGACACGCATTCCTTTTACATCCACCCACGCTTGTCTCCACATACGGTTACTACGGAGTATACGGTACTCCACATCACAGATAAGCTCAAAATATAACAACGAACAAAGTACATAAATAAAACGAACGACACCATATTTAGAAATTATATTTATTAAGAGGCACAAAAGACGCACCTACATATACGTTTTTTTTTGGCTTCAACATATTGTAAAACTTGAAATAGTTATTTATTTTCAGCTTTTGTCGTACCTTTTCCTGTGGAAGTGCTTTCGTAAGCAGGGAGAAGGTATGATTGTTTTCCTAGTTGCTACTAGGTTTGCACTTCCTTAAAAAATTATATTTTTCCCTTAAAATTTTATAAAGGAACACATACTACGGGGGGAAAGATGTCTCACTAGATTTTATATGAGGAATGTACGTTTCGCGAAAGACATTTTAAGAAAAAAATATTTTTATGTAATTTAAGAAAAAAAGAAAGCCCAATACAGCCTCATCGGATTGCTATGAGTGCTCCTCGGGCTACGAGATTAGGTTTGGGGGCGAAAAAGGGACCGACCCCCCAATTTCCTGCAGATGGGAGCGATGCAACCCGATATGGGAATGTTCATAATGGAAAATTTAACTATTATTGTCATGACCATCTCTCCGGTGTGAGCTCTCTCATCCCCCGACCCTGATGTCGAGGGCAACTCGCGCGCGAATCTAAAATAGCCTCGGTGCTGACGTGAATGTATGGCTCATGAAGAGGATCATGACCGGGGGGCCGTTCCCCTTTTCACTCTCTGACGGGTGAAGGAACTCGTGCGCTGTCGTCTAAGAATATGTAACTGATACAGCCGTATTATTTGAGCTTGGCAAATCGCAGAGCGTACTGGACGTTTGACTCATAATTTATTTGGTTATAATAAATTAACTTATTTTTAATGAACTAAGCATATCATACCTGAAGTGGAACTTTTTTTTTTGATTTGCTTAGATGTCTCAAAATAGCTATATTTTTAATCCTCGATGCAAATAGAGTTATTATATTATAAGTTATTTGTGTGTGTGAGTGTGTGTATGTCTGTGACAGCCTAGCCCTCAAATAATTTCGATGAAGGTTGTTTTTCATTCGACAGCTAGTTTTCATGCGGTGGTTATTTATTTTTAAATGTTAGCACAAAACAAGTATTACTTTTGTGTTACTACTTAAAAGTAATTGAAAACGCCATGTTTCAGCGTTTGTTGGTCTTGGATACTCTTAAAGGGGCGAATAAGGAGTTCAAATTTTATATGGATGTTCTTTAATTCTTCAACTTGAAATTTTATTTTTTTACTTATTTAGATCGAGACATACGCGTGACAAACCGGGAACTCAGCTTCGTACATAATATAAATATGTATATTACCTGGCATTAACAATTGCATTATTTTATTTCGGTTCTTCTTTAGTTTTTGTGAATCATCTTCCACAAGCAAGTCAAATGACATAATCGTTTGATCACTATTTACTAAACGTATTTTTTTTGAAGACCCTTTAGCATGTTTTACATGGGATGCAGAAATTAAGCCATTCTGTACTAGACTCTCTCGTACGTTTTGAATTTTTATTTTAACATTAATTGGCTTTGGCGTTTGTATATTATTTTTTCCTTGAGAAATGTGAGTATAACTTCCTTTTGCTATGGCGTGGATGCTAAACGGATAGCTCCCGGCTCCTGTCGTCTTTTCTTCATTGTTTTCTTGAGTCGGTCGGTCGGAAATTATTGTCTTAAAAATATGAATATAAGTTTTAAATATGTTAAAATTTTCCGATATGTATTTGTGCGCGTAGCAGGAGATGGGTCGTCATGGCGTTCATTGAGAGAGCCCTATGTGCAGTAGACCGATAGGGGCTGATGATGATGTTGTTGTTGGTGATGATGATGTATTTATGACAAAATAGTGTTCGGCCAGAGATCGAAATTCAAATACAATCATTTAAAAAAAAATCACCTTCGAATAAAGTTACAATGTGTCTGTTTAAAACCTTTTGTATGTAAAAAGTAAGTTGTCACACTGTCAAACATACTGTGACACACTTCTTGTTTGACAGTGTGACAATTTATATAATATACACGAGTATAAGCATTGTGTGCGTACAGTAATATGTGTACTATTTTATTTCTATATCTTCCCCATATAATCTTCAGCCATGCCAAATTTCAAATTCCTCCATTAGCGCAATGCTTTAAAAAGGGTTCGGACCGTTTCCTTTTCGAGTCAATATAAGTTTCTGATATACTCCGTGGGCATCTGCAGTCAATTATCATCAGTTACTCGGACTCTTTGTTTGCACTAGATCTTTAATTAAAAAAAAAACAAAAAAGGGTGGCAAGTTTGGTCTGTTGTTCTACTGTGCCGCGTCCTCCCTTTCCCTCAAGTCCGTCCAACAGCGATGCAACCATACTAACAAGTCTCAAGAAGAAAATGCTTTTTGTATATGACTTTCATTTCCTAATTTATATAACATAGCATTGTATTATTTAATTGTCTCAAAATTACGTTAAAACTATTAACTACTGAGACTGGAATAAAAAAAAATGAAGTGTCGCACTTCACCGGCACGACCGGTGAAGTGTCGCACTTCACCGGCACGACCGGTGAGGCTACGCTCTCACATTACACCGCTGCAAAGTGATACCTACTGTAGCGCTGAGTATATACGTCGTGAAATACATTAGTAGCGTAACTTAATTTTTGTGTCGATGGTTATAAAACGATGCCGTACGAAAAATATGTTTGATAAACGCGATATTTCGCAGAAATCCCACCTTTAAATTGTTATAGTTGGCTTAATAACAATACGTAATATATTTTATACAATTAGCAGGGCCCATAACAGTTATATTACAAAATGTTAAAATATTTTAAAAATAATTTAAAGTAATACCATGTTTTTAGCTGCCACACGAAGACTGTAGTTATGAGATCTGAAATCATTAAGTTTACAATCAATTTCGTTATGCTTAATAGTAATTTTGGAAAGGCGAAGTTCGCAATCCAGATTGTTGAAAATGAAATAAAAGGAATTTGCTTAATCATTCCATATCGGGTTCGCTTCTAATCTGCTTGCAAAATTAGATTATAGGTTATCTATATTCTCATTATTCCAAGCAAAACAATAATGTACGTACAATAATTTCGTGATTTTGTGGAACTCTGCCTGCCCATACCTTTTAGCTTTTCCTTCCACCCTCAATCCAAGGTACCGGAATAAAAGAATTTGTAAGTTTATATACCATGGTACAAAAATTCGTGGTAAAACAAATGCTGCCATCATTGTTAAGTGTGCAATTCCTTCTGTACCTACTTATCGCTTCACACGTAAAATTTAAATCGATACTATTATTTTTTTATATAGAATATGGGGGCAAACGAGCATACCGAGCCTTTTTACGACTACCGACACAATTACTATGCATATGCGTTGCCCTCCTTTCCCCCCCCCCCCAATGAGCCATAATATAAAGTTAGTTAGTTTGAACTGTTCAATCTGAGGAATTACTGGCCCGAATTAAAAACTTTAGTGTTCAACAGTCCATTTATCGATGAAGCCATATGCTATAGACCATGTTCTATATAGCTATATAGCTTTCCTATGCTATAGAACATGGTCATAATTACACGAGTGACAAACACTACCAGAATTACACGAGTGACACCGCAGGGTGATGCTGTCTATGCGATGGTGCTACATATTTCGAAGTGGTATCAGGAACTAGACTACTAGGTAAATAGCAGTCATCTCACATGCCTAGATGAAATGTAAATCATAACAGTAATCGTTTTAACATCATCATTTATTAAAAAACCATCGCTACTTTGCATATCAACTTTCAAGTATTCAACTTTCAATTCAGCAGGCAACATAATATGACATTAATCATTTGAACCGCAAAACCAATTTAGTCAGAGTGGCAGCGGTAAGTTAGCTGTGCTGTATTTCCACTTTCAGAGAAAGCGCCGCGCTTCGTTAAACATCGTAGGCTAATAACATTTGTGGAGGAATAATTAAAAGATGGCGAACTTTGTGCTCTCTTATATCCCATTCCCTAAATGATTATAATATCAGTCCCTAAGATGATAACAAAACAATTATATTAGTATCATAATGTCAGCAGTATTTTTTAATTATCTCAATATATCTCTAGGCAAGATAATCTTTGTTGCGTTTCATCATCTCTTTATCTTTATCGATGTTAAACAAAATCTCGTTTCTTCTGTATGTTTCTTCTTATCACTTTACCGAATTAAAATGTCAGGAAAGTATCGTACTACTTTTCACTATTGCACACTCCGTCTACTTCCGTCATACATTTCCTTAACATATCTGAGCTACAAAAGCAAAATAAAAAAAAATTAAAAATTATCTAAGCTACAAAAACCAAATAATAAAGAATTAAAAAGCTTAAATTTATTTACAAATATAAATAGCGCACTTGAAGAGAGTAATTTATTGTTATACAGTGGACACCCAATAATCCATATAATCACTTGATAACGCCGTAAAGTGCTACATACGGTGACGCGTTTCGTGCGGTTTGTGAGTAGCCGGTGGCCCTCTGAGGGGGGGTTACAAGGCTGGAAAAATTGAATATTCGCTAAAGTAGATCCCGCAGGTTACGACTCGCCCCACCATGGTTCAAGCCTTGTCGTGGCGGTGGGGCTCAGTGGCCTGAGGTGATCCGAGACACCTTGGACGAAGCCAAAGCTCTTAGTACCCATCCTATAAAAAGAGGGAACAAAAGAGCAAAAAGTGGCGGCACTGGTGGTGCTCACCGTGGTTTGTGTGGGCATTCGGTACTATATATTGTGCCGCAAGCCCCACACACCACTCTGCCCCACCCAGGGCCAGTGAAGTCGCGTAAATGCGTTTCCCCGCGTCAACAAAACAAAAAAAGGTTACAACTCGTACGCGCATCATCCTATCCCATCATTGGACACGTAATTTGTTGGATTACAGGGGTCTTTTGTAAAAGATTCCGGACTATAGGGGGGTCTTCGGCAGTTCTCTATAATCCGACAAATTCGATAGTCCGGCACCGCCCTGCAAAATGTTTGTAGGATTACCGGAGGTGCGCCGTAAATATAATAAATATTAATTCTAAACTGTACTAATAATAGTACGATTATGATCGGAAAGTAAATGGTCATAAAATAAAAGGTAATAAACTTGGCACTATAGTTATTATTCGGAGGACCTAACGAATAGCACTCAATACGGAGTGGTAGTTGCGCGCTGGACCTGGTCCACAAATAAATCTATCGACGCTTGACGACCTCACGTCATAGAGCGCACTCTACCATGACTTGGCACCTGGCTCGTTTCATAACATGTTATATACGAGTAACAGAATACACGAACTCATTGAGTATTTGTATCGTTACGCTTTAGTCATACGTCATTGGTTGCGATCAATTGCAGCTTCATCGGTTACTATAAGGCACGTCGTAGAGGTGAGCTTTTGGACGATAGCGGGGACAAACTCCCCTTCTTCCTCGCACGATGCATCCCGAGATATTTATTTAAGATTAGCTAAAGTAACTATTATTATCTTGGCAGAGGGGACGCGCAGCAGCTAAAGTTGGCCTTGTATAATCATCGGGCCTGGAAGCCGCTGAGCTACCATCACTGGGGGGAACCGCCTCTCCTCCGCCACGGGCGGCTGGTACGGTTGTCGTGGTCAACAACTATATACCGCGTCACTCGCACACGCCACGTGCGTGGTTGTGTTTCGCTGGAATTTTCGCTCTAAGTTATAACGCGGTAAGTCGTCTTGTTACACGTGGCGGCGTAGGTATTTAGTATTGCAAGTATTTACGTACATTGACAAGTCCCAGTAACATAGAAAAAACATTCAGAAACTTTTCACGCCTACCGACACCCAGAGACATCTGCACCATTGTTATTTATGGATATAACATATAAGGAATGCAACGCACCAACGTTGCATTCCTTTCCTTCTCCCCTCCTATGGGCCGCCGTAAACTCATTCAACGCTTTATATATTCTTTCTCATTTTATTCAATTGCCATCTTCTTCATAAAGACAGTAATAAAAATCTGAATACCATTGATGTATAAAAATACCAAGATACACTATCAGCGTGTCAAAACCTCCCCTATAAATGTGCACATATTAAATTATGCACTTAGTGAAAACAACTTTAAATCATGCACGTATGGTTGACTTTACAAAGAAATGTGATTATGTACATTTAACTATTGTTACTAACATATTACTCAAAGTTTATGTACAATCGAGGATTATTTATTAATTGAGAGAATTGAAAGCAGTAAAACATGAGTGATCAAGCCGTACTCAGAGGGAGTTTAGGGGGTCTAAACCATCTCGAAGTTAATGTTGAGCAATATTTCAATAGTAAATTAAGAGGGTACATGATAGGTAAGTTTTTGAGTTTTTAATTCTCACACGCTCTTCCTCCTTCGCTTTAGTTGAAAATTTAGTAACTGCTGAATGTTATAATTACCTGTGGATGTGTGCGATTTGCAGTGATCTTAAAAAAATATTAAAATAATTTCAGCGTTCCTTTTAATTTTGCTTTTCAAACTAACTGTCACCTGTCGTACATGTTTATTTTTAATATATTAAATGGTGTTGCATTCATTCCGTTGAGGTTGCATAGCTACTAAATATACAATGAGGACACTTATAATAATAAAATTATCAATAATAAACATAAGTTATGTTTTAACGCAACTAGTGGCATATTCTCCGACTTAAGAAAAGGCAGGTTCTCAGTTTGACCCAACCAACCTTTCGTTCAATCTATTAAAACTCACGTACAATCTTTTGTTTATCACCGTAACAAACCTGTTGTTTTATTGCGACGCACAACGGTTCCGTTCATTAAACGGCGGTCATACGGGTTTGGCGTTTATAATTACCATTGCAATGCTCGCAGTATGTAACTAAAGCTTTTTGTGAATAATTAGGATGAAAATTAATGAAATAAGTACATAACGTTTCGACAATTTAATAGTAGTAAAATATGTATCTAAGTGCATTAGAAATGATTTAATTATATGAAAAGTTAAACTTAAGTTATATTAAATAAGTATAAAAATATATAACTTATTAAAAAAACGAAAGGCACCATATCTACATATTTAAGTGTATGTGAATGGGCGTCGTTCACCAAAAAGCTCTGATTGCAAATTTCCGCGCCTTATACTGTAAAATAAAAGGATTTTTCTATAATGAATTTATTCAACTCGTGTGAGTGGTATTAGAGTAGAATGGAGTACGGCTACTCTGTTGCGGTTTAGGTATACATAAGTTCTTTTGTGCACCTTGTCTTGCCATGAATATTGTGAGATAGAAAAAAGAATATTATTTTAATTGCAAATAACATTTATTCCTTTTATAGTGTCCTAGTTTCAAAAATATTAAAAACCTCATTGGAAGTGCATGGGCTGCAATACAATCCTTTAATGTTTAGGTCAGTTATCAATAGAAGCACGCACTCTTTCCATGGGGAAATTCTTCACTGTTAATTGTATAGATTGTTTTAGGAAATTATCATGGCGTTTAGAGCAGGCCACATTCTCTAAAATTAACCATAAACCATGATCCAGTGGATTAAGGTCGGGACTAGGTGAAGGGTAATCTTCAGCTCTGATGAAGTCTGGAAAGTTCGTTCTAACCTAGGTTGGGTGGATCGAGCTTTATGATCTGGTCCAGAGTCTTGCTGAAAGGCATTTGGTTATTGAACGTGATGTTATTAAGGGGCCTAACCTTGTCAAGAATATTATGTTGATATACTTGTGCAAAATTTGTTGTTGATACATTTGTGTGGTACTAAAACATCGTTTCGATACCATAAAAAGAAAACTCAAATACCCCGCCAAACCATCATTGAAGTCGGATAATGCCCACATTGCACTCTGTCGAGTAACTTTGAAGCTTCCTCAGAGCTTTGAGTACGTATTAGTATACGGTCACTTTGTTAAAATGTTGCTCAATTGTAAAAAAATTCTTACACTTAAAAAAAAAATTCTCATGTAAAGGGAGTACGAAAAGGGAGGTCCCCTTTGCGTACCACTTCTGTAGTTGTTTCGTTTTTACCATCCAATTCATTTTTAATTTGTTACTTTAGAAATTATCTGTGCGTCTCTTATAGGCCGCAAGTCCAAAGTCATCTCTTAAAATACCCGACACGGCTCTAGATGCTTATCTTCATTTCCCGAGATAAAATGTTTTGCTTGGACAGGATTTTTTCTTTTTTTTCCCTTACTGCTTTGTGTTTTCGTACGAACACTACGTGGGCAGCCTGATCTTTCTGTGCCACAAACAGAGGAAGTCTCATTGTACTAATTAATACCCCGCTACACATACATTTGACTAACACCAAGTGTATGAAGAGTATTAAAAATTGCATTTCACTCCATACCTACTTTGTGTAATGAGATTTCAGCGATTCTGTTTTCCTTATCACCCCACTCAATTTTAATATCACGAAATATTATACAATGTATTTGCGCTAAAATGAGAGAACAAAGAACAATCGTATAGAAATGACAGATTTCAAATGTATATTTTTAATTTTTTTATTGTAACACTATTTATGGCCGGACTAATCAGTATAAAACTGACTGCTATCCACTTGTTTTGCAGATGTTTTGCGCTCCTTGTCCTCTCTATGGAACCCTGGGAACATACAACAGCACGAAATGAGTCAGTATAACTGCCACTTCAAAGCAAGAGGTCCACTATCGAGCCGGCCCAATTCAGCGAGATACTATCTCTTACTAAACGGCTTCGATTAGCCCGAACAAAGTGGTGTAACAATAAAACCACAAGCTGGGAAACACGGGGCCGGCCGAAAGGGGCTCTCGAATAGAGGAGGATATAAACGTTCACTGATTTAGTTTCTTCATGTAGGGAGAGCGAGGGATTTCCAGACGGATTCTTTTATAGAGCCTGTAGGACAAATAACGAGTAATCCAAGCCCTTAGACGACTGCCGACGTCCATTGACATCCACACTATTGTTGTCATGCAGATGCGTTCTCCGCCCTTACTCCTCTCCTTCAATGGGGCATGTCTTTAGGACGCCATTATTGTCAGGTCTTCTTCTCTTTCCACTTGTCGTCTAATGCTGTTACAAAACAGGTTGTCTTGTCACCGTATTTCATTATGGCTAGCCATTTTAAAACACAGGGAGGGCCGTTTTATTTTGTGGCGGGTCAACCATTAGTCGGATTGAAAACTACTGAGAGAAATTGCGGCAATAAGATGTAGCCATTACACGATATTCAGCAAAACCCTGTTACAATTTATGTATTTCGATTCTATAATTTTCTATAAAAAGGGGGGTTCCCTTATATTCAATATTTGAATAATATAGTGTTTAATAACAGAAAAATAAAAATTAAAGCCACGAATTTGTAGGTTCCCGGCTGAAGAGAAAAATACTATTTAACTATAATTTGCTAGAGGTAGACAGCGTCAGGGTTAAATGAATCTGTCGTCCAAGCCCCGCAGAAGAGGAAAAAAGTGACATTTCTTCAACACAGAGAACATTAAGCCCTACGGTCAAAGATGACAGATATACTTTTTTATAAAACATTTAAGTTTCAAAACATAATTGTTTCAACCAGCATTATTGAAATAAAGTGAATCATAAACCGCCTTTTTGACACGTTTTAGTTCATAATTTTAAGACTCGTGGCGTTGCTTGACTGATAACAACAATGGCGTCGAATGTGGAATACAGAGAAATATAGAATAGGCGGGAGCGTAGCTCCCGACAAAGCCTTCGTGGTCAGGTTATTCTTTAATTTGCACTGAAAGCACTTTGTCTAATTCCATAATTGTATCGATCATTATCACTTTCTAAACTTAAGAGACTCAACGAGGTTAAACATCAGACACTATATTGAAGAACATCTCGCAAAGATAATCCGGCTAATCGTTAGCCCGCCACAACCTTAACGGTCCTGTTTTTGAAAATGGCTAGCCGTAGTGTTATATGGCATATACAGGTTGTATTGGTATTGGGGTACAAGGCCTCAACGAGGTGCTCAGTTATTGGCAGACGAAAGGGCAATAATATTCCAGCACGATGGTTGTCCCGCTCATTACTCCGTAGCTGTAAGAGAACACTTAGAAAACTCTTTCCTGGAAAATTAGATTGGCAGAGGTGGACCCACGCCTTGGCCTGCTCGCACGCCCGATTTAATTCCTTTAGATTTTTTCGTTTGGGGGCGAGCTAAGGAGCTCATTTACAATGGAAATGAAATTAATACCAAAGAAAAGTTAATACAAAAATACAAATAGCTTTCGAAACAATGAAGGGCGAGATTATATTAAAAATTACAACTACTGAAACAAGGGTGAGGGCTCGCGCGTGTGTACGAAATCGTGGCTCTCACTTCGAAAATGGGTAAAAGAATGTCTTGTATCAACGTAAATACAATTATGCTTGAAAAATGATTCATGAGAAAAATGTTAAAAACTTAACAAAAAAACTAGCATACTTTGCTCTAAGACACGTTGGGCTCAAAATAATCTAAATGATCTAGGCTATCACCTCGTTGAGACTGCACTCCACTACCAGACAACCTGTATATTCTTGTATCACAATGTTAGTTATTATTAGTTAAATTTTATATGCATTCATTCAGTCTGAGAATCGGCTACTATTTTTCATACACCAAAGTGATAAGGGCCATTCACCCAACACGACAAAATAACCTTTGTCAGCTAGTAATAATATAGAAAGGTTGATTATAAAAAAGATAAGGAAACTATGGACTTTTTATTCACATCTCATTATTCTCACTATACATAAATATAAACATATTTTACAGTTCACGATATGTGGACATACCTACAGTTATTGCTCCTATCCTTAATATTATTATGGTCGTGTAAAATTCTATTTTAGAATGACGAGTACTTTATAAATAAAAACAAAACGTCCCTATTTGTTTGCGCGAGTGTCATTCAATACAATATTGAAACTACGAGCCACATTTTAAAATTTAACATATTTTTTTTTGTTCAACAGTTTTTTTCCCTAGACAAAGAAATTTTATTATAGTAAATTGTTAAATAGAAACAAATTTATTTTTTTATAACATTTTATGGAAAAAAATGGGTGTAAGTTTTACTTTCATAAATGTCAATTTATGAAAGTAAAACTTTTATACCGCGACGTAAAAACTTTTGGTTCATCGGGCTTTCTATGTTGAATTACGCTCACAAACATCTGCTACACCAACATAGCAATTCTAAATCAGCGTAGCAGTAATCTGCTATCTAACATATCATTGTACGTAGTATTGAATTTAGGTCGCTTCGGCTGGCCTTGCAGTCTGTACGTTAAAATTAAATATTTAAGTTCCACAAGACCACACCTTTAGTTTTTCTTTTATATCTATTTGTCTATTAAACTATTTACACATATTTCGGTGTTTAATTTTTGCCATTGCTCACTCATCATATACAGTTAACACCATAAGTAGCAACCATTAAAAGTAAAACATTAACGCGTGTTTCAAATTTAAAGGTCTTGTATCACGCAAGTCACTAATAAAGATGATCTTTTAGGAGAGCCAAGCAATTTATCTAATAGGGTAATCTGCCATCGTCTGATGACAAGTAGCGAAAGTCAATTGGCTAGTTAAATTCGTCCATTACGGACACAACAGGTTTTAAGAACCCTTCTTTTCAACTTGTAATGCATAAAACTTTTTAAATAATATTTGTCTCTAGAAGTCTCCATCCACTAATTCATTGTCAATATCTAAGTGGCTTAAGTACATTAGATTACCTTACTTTAGGTGTCAGATAATACCTTTCTATTATGCGATGATTACAAACGGATAATTGAAATATAAAAATGTTATTCATTTGAACGAACTCATGTTTAGATTTGAAATGAAGTAGAAAAAATAGTGCGTACAATCATAGTTTTTGTCGCTTTGAACATTCTCATTAAATAAATATCTAGGACTAGTTCTGTTGCTGACTGTACATCATAGTGTATACAGGAGAATCTCTTATGCCCAATTTTAAAATGCTAAAAAACAATTTCACAAAATGTTGTATACTGTAAATAAGTGTAAAATATGAAGGCATTCCCTTATATAATTTACTTATTATTATTTATTAATTACTATTGTATGTCACTGTATTTGTCTTTCCTATATGGGGCACTATGATCTTATTACGTAATTTTCATAAAATATAATAATACTCACCTAAGTAAAACTGATCAAAAACTCAGACACGGCAAAGCACATTAAAAAAATTGTACTTCTAATCATTGAACTATTGCTACTAATCATTGAACTATTGCTACTAATATTAGTACTCGAAGCTTGTACTCGTAGCAGTCAACAGTAAAAGCAGATTGACTTTGGTATTTTACTTTTTATAATAATAATCTGTAAACTTATCACACCACGTGTCAGTTACAGGTACTAGATCATGGAAACATATTTCATACTTTTTAACAAATTTAAGATTTTTATTCAAGATTTTTGTAATATAAACACGTTTTATACAGAGAGAAACATACATGATCTGACCGGGGAGGACACGCGACCTCTGGTGTAACGCCTCTTAGATGATTTGTAGGTACTTCAATGAGTACTTTGTTTGTTGATTGTAGCATAATGCTCTTTTTTTAAATAAAATACACGCAAAGGTAATAATATACACGAATAATAATGCTAATTAATTAATCTATATTATTCTCTATGACTAGACTTGAGATCAATTCGAAAGCCAATTCCAACTCTTAACTTACTACCTTTCATATTTTATGTAATTCATAACTTAACTACCTAATATACAGTGTACTTACGACTTACGTAAAATTTTACAAAAAATTCTCTCACGTATTTATTATCTTACGATTTTCGATGAATGTTATTTAAAAAATTACACTTGGGTTTTATTTTTAAAATTCATTAAAAACTACTAATAATATCTCGAAAATTTTCTCACAGGATTATCATACATACACATATATATATGACCTATTTTTTTAGATGTTATATGAAATCAGTCAAATTATTACAAAGGTTAATAATCCGTCACCATTGTATTTTTTATTTAATAATACATTTTTTTCAAGTTCGCCTGACGTTATAACAAAAATGTACAAATTTTCAGATAAATTTGAAATAAATAATATATACAGAAACTTAAAATTAAAGAAGTTATTTACATAACAAGGCTTGGCCCTGAAGCTGTCTTCTACTGTATGGTTTATATTCTATGTTTATTGCATTCATGTCCCACCTATCGCGCAATATGCAATCTCACTACAAATCTATTCCTACACAAATTTGTAACATCCATCGTGCTCTGTTCGTGCCCACGCGACGCCTCAGCCCGTATATAATTGTTAAATTCATCAAGTACCCACTACTTGGGTACGTCATGGCGGTGTTCCATTATAAATTCTACCACCGATTTCTGTCCAAGTTTTTTTTTAATATTAGTAGTATTCCAGAAAATTAAATCAGCAGACGGGTTTTTTGCACTAGATAGGTAAAGGTGAATTAAGTGACTAGTTCTTTTAACACTACAAAGATTTCGTGTGCCGTCTTTCACAGGAAGAGTAACATTTTATAGGGCGGTAGAATTTTTATATATTTAATAAAAATCAATCATTTTATCCACATAAATAATATACAACGCATTTAATATATACACGGGCTGCCTTACGACTAATCATTCTCATAGTTGCTCGATTTAACATATTCTTAAAGTAAGTATTTAAAGTTTGATAAGGGGTACGAAATGATATCAGGATATTAATTCTATAGATAAATTATATTATTTATTCTATAGATAATTTGTTTATTAATTCAGTCCCTAAATAACAGAGCTATTATATATAATTCTAGTTAGTAATTTGAAAACTGAATTTTAGGTATTTGTATGTTCGCATCCATATTAATTAGTTATATCAGCATAGATAAATAAAAATCTTACTCCTCGAAATTAAGTTGCCATAGAAATTGTAGTAAAATATTAATTATTTATCGTTACAAAAATATTGATATTGAATTCACACTTTCGCACATTTCTGCCTACATTTTGGCGTTAGTACGTATTGTAATGCGCGTTTTACATGTTATACAGATATGTTATATCGAATAACTACTCGAGTCACCTAAACCTTTCTCACAAATATTTTTTAATTTGAAAGTTTGTTTAGAAGTTTACAAAACGTATGGCCTCATTTTAAGTAACATATATGAACACAATTGAAATACTTCTTTTGTGTAGAACTCATTTTGTTATTATTTGAACTTTTGCTTAGTTCAAGTTAATTGATAGATATAATGAAATATAATAATATTTCATTCGATTGGGTCCTCTGTTTTTATTCATATTTGAATTCATAAAATATTTTACCCGACACAATCTATATTAAGTATAAAATAAAGTCAAATGTGCTGAAAATTCTCGTTTGCCCCTCTATACTGATAAGTGTACACTAGTCTACAAAGTTTTTTCTATTAATTACCCAACTATATTGACCCTCAAAACAATTAATTCTTATGACGCGTAATGGATCTTTATGATATTATATGTTATTATAATGGAATACGATTTTTCGTATTCTGATAGTATTGTATAAGGATTCGCGGCTTCACCGCCTAAAATCCCTAGGGAACCCATCATTTTTTTTAGTATTTGTATGGTACTCCATTTTGTAATCTTTACCAATGCCGAATTTCTTCCAGATGTGTTTAGTAGTTATTGCTTGAAAGCAAAACAAACATAAATTTCGCATTTGAAATATTAGTGGGATTCTTTATGTTGAGCAAATAGAATAAATAAGTTCCACTTAAAAAGTAGTCTATTATATACTACAAAATTCATGAAAACATAATACAATTTAAAATTAAGTACACATTTTACGTGTCTACCCACAATATCTTAATACGCGCAGCAGATATCCTAAGACTAGAAATGACTAGATGCACTCATCTTTCACTTATATTGACTAGGTAATGTACAACGTTTTGAAAACGACTAGAAAACTCTATTAAAATAATTGATACACCCTACACTTAGATTAATGTTGTAAAGCGTTTACCTAAAACTTAACTCTATCCATGACCTACTTACGACCCGCCTCCTCATGTTAACACATCGTTCTGTGGACCATTCATTCCTCTTGGAGGAGATTTACATATTATAAATTTTACAAGGTACCAATAGTTCCGCATTAAATTTATTATTTAATTCATAAAACAACATAAATTAAATAATAATACTTAAATAGTTGGTTGATATAAATCACATGATATAACCTCTATTAAATAAGAGAACACTGTATCTCCTGTTATTGCGACTGAAAGGAAAACTCGAGCAATGAGTTTTAGATTTAGTTGAAATGTATTACGATAAATATCCATTAGATGCGTAATACTACAGGAATGTCATATATGACAATACATTTATAATCCCTGATACGTAATATTATAATGAACAGAACGACGTAATTAGTCGCCTACCAAATGAACGATCACGTCGATAGGGCAGTGCTCGGTTCTCGCATAGATATTTGTGATTAGGTAAATAAGATATACATACTCAGCCTAACTAAATAAGATATACATACTCAGCCTAACTAGATAACGAATATTTATGTAAAAAAACTGCCTAGCGACCAATGAATGATGTGTTAGTACCTTCGATCAAATATTTGATCAAAGGCTAGCAACATCTTTTTTGTCAATAATAAATTCGTGTGCTGCTTGCCAGAGCGGTTTTTCCGGTGTTTTAATTTTATATTGATACAATCTTAATGGAGCAGACATTCTAATGAGGTATGGCAAATGAGCTATAGTCTCGCTTTATTTTATTTTATTGTTAAAATTCCACATCCCCGGAAAATCGAAAAGTTAAATAATACTTTGCAAGTCAAGTAACTACTAGTTATTATAAGTCCAAGCTCCAAGTGGAAGGCATCGACTAAGTTATTTCCGGACAGCTCAAATCTTTGGTCCTACGAAGAAATGTCTGTTCACTGTGCGCCTTTTACCGTATTTTCTATGGGGAGTGTTCTGAGGAATTGTTGAGCTTAACACCAGCAGCTGAATTCCTTCTTCGGACATCGCGACAGAACTCTAACTTGCACGCCCATGACTTACTTAAAACAGTATTTTTGTTAATCAATGCTTAAAACCAATAGTTTTAAAAACTATTACATTTTGGTATAAGCCGCTATAACTATTCCAATTGTCTATTCTTGCTCAACACTGAAGATGTGACTATTTTAGAATAATGAGTCTAACCATTCGATCTATTGCCGATTGCCAATACAACATACAAATTGTGGAGACTAAAACAATTATAATAGCGGTTTCACGGCTTGCACTTTCCTATTTTGTGTTGTCTGTCAGACTCTTTTTCTAACGAATTTAACAGAACTTATTCATAATTCCATAGGGTGTATGTTTAAAAACATAACGCTTACACAAATTTGCCGACTTAATCTCAGAGACTATCAGTCTTATTAGTAATTAGTTCTTATTGATAAAAAACCCTGAACAGAATTTTAAGGCGATAGAATAAGAGATAAATTTTGGCTAGTCATCAAAGTAATACACATCTGCAATTTATCTAAAACATAATATTACAACGGAAACAATAATCAATAGTACAGCCAAGTTGATTCGAGATACAAAAAGTATCATTAATATTAAAAAGTTGCCAATTGTCTAAAAAAAGGATTTGAACTATACTATACATCTATTACACAATAATTTCAAGTCTTTCTACGAGTTTTAAAATTTCAGCATGATCGTGTCATCTTGTAACAAGTTCTTCCCGCAGACATCTTGATGAAACGCGCCGACAGCTCCCGGCGGGGCTCAGGTGCACAGGCCCGAGTTGTCCACGAGGGAGCGCGCCAGCACGTCAGCGGCGGCCATGTCGCTCACTTTACCTTCGAAGTGGCCGCGCACGTGGAACATAAACTCCGCCTTCCCCGCGAACTCCTGTCGACACATGAGGCACAGGTGGTGCGCGTGCGCGTGCTGCCGCTCCGGCGCGTAGTGCGTGTGGCCGTGCGTGAAGTAGGCGCCGGTGGCGCTGCCTTCGTTCACGACCGTCGCCGTCGACACGGAGGCCGTCGCTAAACCATGGCCATTCAATATTTGCTGGTTTTGATTGTGATGATGAAGTAGTTGTAGTTTCTCCTGGTTCGTAAGGTGTACTTTTTCTTGTTGTTGCTGGAAAAATTTTTTTTTGTGTAATCATTTCGACCGATTTATTCCTTTAACGCGTACCCTTGTAGAGCAATTAAATAAAATAATAATTGATATTAATATTTTATATATAATTTAATATTTTTTATAATACAGGGGGAAAACGAGTCAATGACTACCGACGCCCACAAGACATCCACATAAGTATCATGCAAATGCCAAGTTTGATTCTAAAACACGTATAAAGTAAATAAAGTTGCAGTACCGTTAAGATAAATTAAATGCTTTTTATTCAGTATTTAGACATTTAACTGTTTTTATGAGATACTAGGTTAATATTTTTAAATCTTCGAACTTTGATAATGTACCATGCATATAGAAGATACTATCAGTATTTGCAAAGTTTCTAAGAAACGTTAAATTTAGACATGATAAAAGTTTCTAATAATTGTCTATTCGATGAACATGCGATTTTTTAACATGATCAAGTGTGCTACTTCATTTAAACCAGAATGGCAAATAGACATGTCAACGAATGGATCGGAGCTGATGTGGACGACCTAGGGGTCAAGCCGTCATAGCAGATATGAGTTTGTTTTTGGGGGCCTAAGCCCCCTTTCACCGTCTTTAAGAGTCTGGGCTAACGTCTGAGCGCGACACTTTGCCTTCAGGCCTAGGGACTCAGGACGAGTGAGCACGTCATTTGGCTGGTATTATAGGATCGATGGGATCACTGAAGATGTTCCTTAGCCTCATCTTGTGTTGGATACTTTGCTAACATAGGGTTATAATGATATTATACATAATAACCTGATGTTAGCGAAGCGAGTTCTTTTGAACAATTGTTTCGAAATGATTATTTTGAGCTACTGAAGGTAAGTAATTCGAGGTCTATATGAAACCTACACTCGAACTTCGACATTCGCGCTAGGAAAAATAGGGTAATAGAACTGCCAGAATTGTACGGTTATTTTGTCTAGGATAGTAATACTTTTGGGCTACTTCACCGGAAAAGATAACTGCGGTGCGGTCTACGGGCGTCGGTGGTAGCTGAGCCACTTGCTCTCTGGAAAATGAAACAAAATTTAAAATTACCTGATGTTGTGTGGCCTGCTGCATCTTGTCCTGCAGGAGCTTGGTGTCCGGCAAGTGCGACTTAGCGTGAGCGGTCCACTCCTCTCTCGTGGCGAACAGTCTCCCGCACAGCTCGCACGACCAGGACACCACCATGCCGGCGGTCGCAGCTGCTACAGCCGCGGTTGTGGCACTCGTGTGTACTAAGTTTGTGTTCTGAAATATTATTATGCTTGTATGTAACATGTGTTCCTTTAATTTTTGTGGGGATTGCGATAGGTTTATTTAGTACCTATTCGGGTTTCCTGCCCTATTTGGGAACTTGCGTGAAGACGTTTTATTGTTGTTACGTTTTCTTTCATTATACCAATTATTTTTCTTGGTCCATCTTATTTTGGTTATCGTATTACACAGGCATTATATTTACACACTAATTATATTTACAATATTTGCGACCTTCAATATAAAAGAAAAACACACTATAAAATGTTATTACACAATCAAGTAGATTCTAACACAATTTGTATTTAATTTGTATTTAAGATTCTTTTGAATCGGAACTAAAAACTGTATTTTACTAAAAAGTTAAAAACAAAGATCTAGTAATAACAATGCGAAATCAAACGTTGTACGCTAAATTCTGGCACCATGCAGATTTCTAACAGAAGTTTTTAACAGTAGTTGGCATATCCAGAAACAAAAGACATAGAACTGGAAACACATTTATCTGCCCATAGACAGATTTATAAACATCCATGCTTAGAACAGAAAAAGGCTCTTCTAAGAAACATAAAAAATATATATTACCATAGATCTAATAACATTTAGTTATCCATGCCCTCATGATGTCTGTTTGGGATTTACCGTAAAGTTGTGTCCAGGTACCTGGCAGACCTGGATCGGCTGCTGGTGCGTGTGTTGTTGCTGCTGCTGCTGCTGTTGCTGCTGCGCCGCCGCCACCGCTGCGATCTCCGCTTGGCTCGGCTTCGTGTCTTCCTGCTTCGTGAGTTGCGGCTTCACGTCATCTAATTTTAAAGCGAAAATATTATACCAAATAATTACAAATATACCTACCTAGTCTTGCCATAAATATTGCAACAAAGAAAAAAACCTTTTTTTTACAATTTGTCAGTTTTATACACAAATATAAAACAATTTAAAATATAAAACCTCCCTCGCATGGGTCTCCATTGGCTGCGATACAGTCCTTTAAACGTTGAGGCCAGTTATAACAGGAGTACGCACTCTTTCCACGAGGGAATTATTCACTGCCAACAGTATGGATTGTTTTAGGGACACCAAATTATTATGGCGTTTAGAGCAAGCTGTACTCTCCAAAACTAACCATAAATCGTAATCCAGCGGATTAGGGCCTGGACTAGACGACGGCCAGCTCTGATGAAGTCATTCGCTTCCAACCAAGACTGCGTGGACCGGACTTTATGACCCGGGACCAGACTTGGTTATTGAAAATGTTGTTATTAAGGGTTATTGAAAATGTTGTTATTAATCTTAATACACTTGTGCCGATGTCTTGATAATTTCTTTACAAGAATATAGCTCAGTCGCTCCCTCACAGCTAACCAAACCATCACTGAGTCCGACTCAGTGAATGGAATTATCCGAATAATTCGTACGTTGCACGCTGTTGACTAATCGGCAAGCTTCCTTGGAGCTTTGAGCATAAATACGATCATTTTCTTTGTTAAAATGTTGCTCACTTGTAAAAAAAAATATCATCCGTAAACAATTTTTTTTCTTTGCGTATCGCTTCGGTAGTTGTTACAATTTTAACACCCTATTCATCTTTAATTTATCAGTTAAGAAATGACCAGTGCGTCTGATGTATGTTGTAAGTCCTACATCATTTCTTAAAATGCCTGACATGGTTCTAGGTGTTATCTTCATTTCCCGAGATAAAATCTTTTGATTTCGGACAGGATTTCTTCGAATTGTTTCTCTTAAATGCTTTGTGCACATTTTTCGTACGAACACTTCGTGGACAGCCAGATCTTTCTCTGTCACAAAGAGAGAAAGTCTCATTGTACGTAATAATAGCCCGGTATACGAACATTTGACTAACACCAAGTGTGTGGAGAGTTTTAAAAATTGCATTTGGCTCTGTACATACTTTGTGTAATGTAATCCCAGCGCTTATGTTCGCTTTATCATCCCACTTCATTTTAATATCGCAAAATATTGTATAATGTATTGGCGCCAAAATGAGAAAATACAATGAACAATCGTATAAAAATGACAGATTCCAAATTCAAATGTATTATTTTTTATTTTAACAAGATTCATGGCCAGGCTAAGTTATATAATGCAGAATTTTAGTGGAGTAGTAGTTAGAGCCATGAATTGAGCCGGATTCGGCCGGCGGGACCGGGGAGCTAGCTCTCACTCACATGATACGGCCTTAAAAGTGATGTTACGGATGGATGCTGTCGCGTGTCATGTGGATTGTGTGTAGCCGGTCGCCCACTGGGGCAACCAAACGGCCTATGGAATGTAAATGCGCGACGGAAGCACCAAATGGTACCGATTCCTAGTTTGTCATCGTACGATATAAAAAAATATCATTGTCGAAAATACTGGCCTTAACTTTTCCATATAATATTCTTTTTGTTCGTAAATGTATACAATTATTGTGCCTAGTTTCATAAGTGTAGACACAGACAACATGACCGGAGTGACGCGTGTGCAACCGCGCTAGTATACTTATAAACACAGTTCTTACTTATCAGCCAGAATCTGGCCACTGTCGGTGTAGGCCTCTTCGGATAATCGTTGCCGATTATTTATGCAATAAACACTTACGTGGTATAGTTATGGTTCTTTTCCCCAACGGTGCAATATTAGAAGGCGTGATGTGTTTTAACTTATTCATATGAAGAACTAGCTTGTCTCTTCTTGCAAATGCCTTGTTACATACTTCACAAACGTAGGGCTTTTCTCCTGCAAAACATTTAAGACAATCATTGTGTTAATGTGTTAGTAAAATGTATGTATTATTTTGTCTCTAATTTAGAGATATCTGATATCTCTTCGTATTGATCCCGGATTGACCGCCATGGCTTATTAATTTCTAGAAAAATCAAGAGTAGGTAATTTAGGATTAAATCAATGATTTCTATACAAGGCTCATCATGTCTTGCAAATATCTATTACCTTGAAATCGACGTTTATAATATGTTTATTTAGTACGGAGTCCGATTAAAAATTCCGTAAAGTTTTCTTAATAGATAGACAAAAATATTACACAACAAGTACAGGACTGTACTGAATAATAATTCAAAAACCTTACCGGTGTGTATCCTCATGTGTATCGTTAATTTGTCTTTGCGAGCCAGGCCCTTTCCGCACACAGTACACTCGAATGCTTTACTTCCTAAAATCCAATGATGCATACCAATTGATATGTAACTAACATATATATAAATATCTAAATCAACCGGAGGCCAGGCAGGTATATAAGGAACGTGGTATGTGACACTCAGTTCCCTCTGTATACCTCTTTAAGTAACAGGTGTGAAGATGTGTTGTTCTTATTATAAAAATAACGATAGGCTTATTAAAGTGGCAGTGAGCTGGTCACACCTGACACGACGGTCAGTGCACCGATGAAGTTCTAATTGGGTGGGAGGTATATTCTTTTACGGGTACGTAGACCATTTCATATACGACCAGATCATATTTATAGCAATAATACAATAGATCATTTACAATTCTGACTACAAAACAAATTCTTTAAAACTAATTTTAACGGATTATAGCATCATTTGAAAACGGCTTACATCGTACCTTCTGATACGCTAGCTCGATGCAGCCAGACTGTATTAGCCGCTACAACAAATATATAGATAAGTAGAGCCGCTGGAACAATCTTATTTAAGAATACCATACTTTTTAGAATATTTCACACGCAAACTTTGCCATTTTTTTTTCTTTAAAATTCTAAGCTCAAAAACATAAATTTTCCTTTCGCAATTTTGAAAGTTACCATGACATAAATTGGAAATTAATTGGTAATAGTTATCAACCAATTCTTCTCCTTTTATAATAATAATGGCTTATAAATTATATCATCACTATTGTTTTTATTGTTTTGTGATATGATGTGAATTTTATGATGGTACGTAGTTTACAAAATTTAATAAAATATTCTTAATGGTGCGATGATGAATGAAAAATTATTCAGTCATGTGTAAGTTAAGTCATGTGATTAGACACTTATAAAAAATTGGGGTACGTGGCAACATCGCGGCCTTGGCGCAGTCGTGCGTAGGTAGGCTCAGATGTGGCGACAACATATCATTTTTACCACATACCAACTTATATGTATCTTATATATAAAACGTGACAAAAGGAGTTCATAAACGCTCGCGCGTATGGAAAGATTGGAATTTGGTACAATCTTATGGAGACGATGTGCAGAGAGCTAATATTTTATGGATTAGATTGTTATTGTAATTGAATAGTACGTTACACTCACTACGATATAATAGAAGGTATCAAAGTTTTCAACTTTTGTATAGAACCATAAACTTTTTAGAAAAATATATAACATCAAATAAAATGTTTGTTACATTTGCCACAAAACTTTGGCAACTTGATGTGTAAAACATCAGATAGCAAGAATATGTTGTTTTTATTTTAGTTGTTAGAGTATTGCACTTTCATCTTACCTTCGTTAGTAGAACTGGTAGGTTTGATGGCTGGATGTTTTCTGACGATAGTAGTGCCTTGTAACGCCTTTAATCTAGTCCCAGGGTGCATGGATCCTCCTTCGGCGTAGGGCTCCGTGAATGGTATTAAGTTCGGCCTCGGTATATTGTTCGTTACTTCCGGTGACCTAAAATAATGATAAAGCTTGATATACCTAGTATGATGAAAATAGTAGTGGCTGAGTAGTTAAAACATGAGCCGAGTGTTTAATAGTTTATAGATGAATCATACTTCAAAGTTTCAAGTCAAAGACGTGAATATGATGTTGTATGTTTACGGTGTGTGGGATTACGGAGTAGCGTCAGGCGATTGATTACAACAAATTTGTGCAGATGTGTTGTGGCGTCGGCAGCCAT
>JAFELO010000800.1:58558-68619 GCA_017140195.1 Eumaeus atala
TTTACTTTCGTGTCGAATGACTGAACTGAATAGCGAATATAATGTACACTTATGACTGAACTGAATAGCGATTATAATGTACACTTATGACTGAACTGAATAGCGATTATAATGTACACTTATGTACACTTATGATGGGCTTGTAATTTTTAGTTATTTCGATAATGTGTACTATTGTGTACAGAAATAACATTTTTACATATAACATTAAATAATTCAAATCTATTCTGAATCTCAACCATTTTGAAAGGACTCAGTTGCAAAAAATTCTATATATTTTTTTTCTTACAAGCTCTATTTATATGCAAACTTATTACGAAGTCGAAACCGCTGCAAGGTCCAGGATTTATACGGCGGCCTATTTTGTATTTGTGTGGCTGTTTGTAATTAGCCGGTGGCCCATTGGAAGGAGGAGGGGAAAGGAGGGCAACGCACATGGTAACAAAAATGTGGATGTCTATGGGCTCTCCAAATTGGCCCTCTAAATAAAAAAAATGTTGCCGTTCATAGTTCAACATCCGCTTTCGCATTAGGCGACGACGAATGAGGAATAAAAAATACAAAATATATAAATTCATAAGATGGCAGTTCTGTCTTTGCCGTATACAGTGATATTTTAAGACAGAATGTAGATTTTTTTTTCTAAGAAAGAAAGAAAGAAATTTTATTTGCTCGGATGTTAAGCACACGAAACGCGTCAGTAAAGCTATCACTGTACGGCGATAACACGTGCGCCAGACGTACCTCCCCCGTGGTGTTGGCGTCGTGCGGCTACAATGCAAGTTCCAGGTGAAGTGCGTGGGCTTAGTAACTTCCAAAACTTTTTGCTGTATACCCCCCTGTAAACGATGACTACTGACGCCCATATATAACTGTTATGCACATTCATTTTTATTGATTTCCTCTTCCCCTCCCATAAGCTACTCACAAACCGTATAAAACGCGTCAACATTGCTGTCACTTCTCGGTGGTATTATGTGAGCGAGATACCGCCCCGGTTGATGCCGGCGCCGTCCCAACTGTAATGCAGCATGGCACTACCTCTTACAGCGCTGGAATATTGTATGTATTCCGATTCCTGTCGCAGTAGGTGTCAACATAATATATACATTCTGTTCATTTTGTTTGTATACATAGTATGAAGTAGTACAAATTCCGGACTGTCACGTCTGGAAGGGAGGAGTCGCTCACTAAATACAAGCGTAAAGTGTTTGCAAGCTATCGCTTTTCTCGTCGGGCAACGCACCTATGTAACCCCTGGACTCTATGTGATATTGTTGGGCGCCAGTAGTCACTAAAAAACTGACGCCCCGTTCATCCCCACGCAATAATAAATTATAGCTGAGATTATCTTTGAGATGATACACAATACACTAACGCGCCACCGTTTAGTGTGTAGTATGACAATATGCATAATTTATACCTGTGCCAAATGTTATCTAAATAAATTCAGTAGTTTTTGTGTGAAATAACTACAAACACATACATACTTTCACATGTATAACAATAGCAGAGTTTGATGTTACTATTCATTTTTTTTATTATTTTAACCTAAAACAATGTCATCCAATTTTATTCGAAAAAAAAAAGATAAAAACTGTGGCATTATGTCATAGCGCTTCACTAGTTTCAGTTGTCAAATGAAACATCTATAAAGATAAATACTAACTTAATCTTTAGCCGTATCCTTGCTATTAAGAATATCATAACACTCGCTATTGTATTTGGATTGGAAGAATGTCGGACTCTTCAAGCGACACATCCGCCCCCTATCACTCGTTCTCTGAACGCACTCTGGCGGTCATAAAGCCGGAAGCTCGAGAAAATGCCGAGGACATAGAGAATCACATACGCGATAATGGATTTTCAGTTCTTGCTGTACGTATATTCAGTTATAAGTTAACAAAGTTGTTGTTTAATAAAAATAATAAGAAACAATATAATTTTTTTGTACCAAAGCTGTAGGCATTTTATAGATACAGCAAAATTATTTAAACGTGCTTTAATTAAATATTCTACATTTTCTGGTTCCGGTAAAGCAGTCGTACTTCGTGGTCATCAGCAGTATGCACTATGAAGTGCCTGACTTTATTTATAAAATTTATATAAAAACGGCTACGCGACTACCAGCAAAGTCGTCGCACATGATACCGCCTTAAAGTTACACCTACGGTGTCGCGTTTCATGCGGCCTGTGAGTAGCCGGTGGCCCATTTCAGGTGAAAAGGCGAGCAACGCATCGGCATAATTATGCTGATGTTCATGGGCGTCGTAGGTCATTGAAAGGCTCCGATTGCTGGTTTGTCTCCCTATACTAAAAGAAAGAAAAAAAATATATAATTATATTGGTAGGGTTTACACTATAATACACTTAATAAATATCTTAAAATCGTTTTAGTTTAGTTTCCATAAAAATTTAGGTTATTAACTTTATAGTCAGCTGCATTCTTGAAAATTCACAAAGTGAATACACCGAATTTGAATATTACACAATTTTTGATTTGGCGATTCATTCATGGGGCGAAATCAGTCGAGACGCGGCGCGCGGTGGAAATTGGAAGGGTTGTATGCAAAATGTATGGGCATTAGTCGAGAACGACGCAAGGGTGCTTTTATTATTCCACGTCACAGCCAGCTCTTGCCTTAGGGCTGACAAAATAATCACTTTCTATCTTCATTATCAGCCTAAGCTGTGGATATAACCATTGTTGTAATATTAGGCACCAATGTAAAGAACGACCCAGCATTTTCTTTATTTTTGTCGCAGGAAATGTGAAGGAATATGCAGGCCATCGTAACCAAACCAGGTTAGGCGCATTGACACCATCAATTTTATACACTAGTCTTATTTGAGTGATACTTCCACGGTCACGTCAGCCCATTCAGTAACCGGTAAATCTATGGAAAATTCGATGATCGTGATAGCCAAATAGAACTTCATTTAGCTGTTTAAGAATTTAGATCCGCTATTAGAAAATATGTCACAAATATTCCACCATAATACAACGTCGACTAAATATAAGTAGGACGGATTTCTATCTAAGATACGTCTAAATTATAATTTACAGCACGTCACTGATATAAACCTAACACGTTGAGAAGGTTTTACTGAAACAGACAAACAGATATACATTATCTTGTGCTCTTCCTTAAATTATTATCATTTAAATCGTATCTTAGTATATATCTTAGTAATAGACAGCCCTGAGACATAATTAAATCTTGAGTTCCCCTCGGCGTCAGGACGCGTGCGGTCACTGCTGTTATCTATGGAAACCATATAAAATACAGGCTCCTATAGACGTGACGTATACAGCGGGGTCGTGAGTGATATGCTAATTATATTCAAAATTTCTACACATGTATTAGTATATTTAGAGTCGAAGATGAACTAGGTACTTACAAATTGAAAAGAAAGTAATGTGTTTTTGTTGATAGATTATAACTAGTATGTTATTGTTCAAAGTGTTACTCTGAGTAAATTACTACTAGGCACAGCTTTAGCTAAGTAAAATAATATGCTAAAGATAAATAATAAAATAAGCTTAAGTAGGTAGGTGCTATTTTATTTATTCGGACCTAGTTCACGCAGCCTGCTATTTGGTAACTGTGGAGCGTTAAAGGCATTCTGGGGCATAATTAAGGATGTTATGGTCATTTATTTTGTAAGAGTTGTGCCATGTGTCATTTGCGCGGCAGCTGTGCGGCCGGACGACACGATAGCAGCGCAGACAGCTACTGTGTCGAGTTTCGTGCAGTGTGTGAGGTTCCGGTGGCCGATTAGTGGGTATTGCGGGAGAAATACGCATTGATAACAATCATGCTGATGGTTATGAGCGTTGATAGTAGTCATAACGCTGCGACTGGACTGGTAGACCCCAGACCTATGTTGGACTCGGCAATTGGGTAACAATACCAACTAAACCCCTACGGGAGCCTTCAGCCGCTATTAGTAGAGGGTCCCGGATCTACAGGCAAGAGGAACCCTCCAGCCAAAGGCTGGCCTCTGCAAAAAGGCCAGACTTCACCTCCTCGGGGCCTGTCCTGCTACTCTATGACCAGTTCCCACAGTTATCATGACCTGACGCGACGCACATTGTCACTGTACGCGTGACGACGCGTGATGCTACACACGCCAATGACGTGAATTTCTGTTCACCCCAAAAGTTGCCTAAAGATTTTTCCCAACAAATGCTAAATTTTACTTTAGGCTTCCAGGAGTACAACAGTTAAAACATACAGTTTTATGTTGACTGTTATTGATTTGGGTTTTCACTAATAAATAATCAAAACGTTGCAGGGAAGCTACCTACGAATAGGTTTCCTTTTATAGTACAGGATGACAAACGAGTAATCGAAGCCTTTTTACGATTAACGATGCCCATGAACATCCGCATAGTTACTATGCCGATACGTTGGTCCTTTTCTCTCCTCCCCCTCTCCTACAGGCCACCGGCGACATACAAACTGCACGAATCGCGACAAAGAAGATGTCACTTTACGCCGGTATTATGTGGGCTAGAGGCACCTCCCCGGTCCTGCCAGCCCAATTCTGCTGCAATGCAGCATGACACTACCTCTTACAAAAATAGGTATTATTTGTAAACATTTCGTTTAGATATGTGTCATAGCGTTGCGAAGGATATATTAAAATATGAATAAAAAATTGCGCGTGTGCTTTATCTATGATCTACCTTTAGTCTAGTAGGGCGATGTGTTCATTGAATGACTCACTACAGCTTTATTGCTTTTATAATTTTTGTGCGTCATCCTTCTGAACGTAAATGTATTGTTCACTTATGATGCCTTAACTTTTCATAACATTGTGAATTTGACGTGTGAACACTGCAAATAATAAGGGCGTATCACAACTCAGTAGTTACCAACATGACACAATAGTATTCTAATTGTACCGACTATTACACAGACACGATGAAGTGTAGAAATTACCCGACCGAAAAGGCATAGTCAAGGAGAATGTAACAGCGCACTACTTAGGGCATGGTTTGGTTGGTTGGGTTTTAGTAAAAACCTATGTCCTTGGACAATTGATGTCAATAATTTTATTGATCAACTAGGTTTTCCCGAAACTTTGTATGCTCTAAGTGGCATACCCATTTACGTGACTCAAAAACTGCCGTATTATTAATAACATCGAGGTACTGTAATATTAAAGTGCCTAGTAGCAAACATGTTCAATCACATATCATGAGGTCAAGTTTGAGTCCCGGGTCGAGCCAGGTTTACTTGGATTTTTCAATTTCAAGTTGTCGATGTTACACGCTCGTGCCTTGGAGAACAAGTTATGCAGCCGGTCTTATGCCTCATCTCTGTCCTCCTAGCGGAGGGATGATTCCCCTACTCCGGCAATAGGGAGTGCTGTCTGCGCTCACACTATTGCCGGTAAAGATTATTATTAAATCATATGGTGTATTTTGCAGTTAGCAAGTCTCTATAGAGATGGCCACCTAAGCCGTGATGCGGCCAAGAGGACATTTTGTTAGACAATTATATAAACGGTACTTTTGAATGTACACAGACAGATAAAAATATTTATAAAAAAATATGTTGTCTTCCTTAGATAGTCCTATAAAAAGCCGTTATCTAATACTAAGATCATAATGTGGAAAACTGAGCTAACTCTTACTTGTATAGTCCGAATAAACCAATTCACAATCCGGATCCAGAGAAGTTCGTTAAAGAGGTAGATAGGCTGGGGACATAACCGTTTAATTAAATTATCAAAAAGTGTTGAAGAGTACAAAATTGGGGATGCAAATTAGTTAGGGCGTCTAAAATGTGGGGATATGAATATTCATATTAGGCTTCTACTTATCAATACTAATATAGGTATTTTGATAATTAGATGACTATTAATTCCTATAAAATGCTTAATATATATAATATTTAGCATTTTATATCAATAAAACTTTTATTAGGTTGGTAATATACCAATATGAAATTATTGTTTATTTTATAGACTGGTTATAAAAAAACAATCATTTCGTATATAGCCCATTGGACGAGAGGAACTAAGGGGGACAACGTAACTGCTTGGCCAATGTGCTGATGTCAATGGGCGTTGGTAGGCATCGAAAGGCCCCAATTGCTCGATTGTCCACCAAAAAGAAGGTTAAATTTTATGAGGTAGTGCCATTTCTGTCTTGCCTAATCGGGCATCATTCTCAAACAACACCGGCGTCAACTGATGGCTATCACGTTTCGTGCTGTTCAAAAAGAGGGCAACGTATCTGCGTAACCTGCGATAACCTTTCAGCTCTGAAATGATATAACATTTCAGCGTCGTGAAGTCCTGTTGACCCCCGAGCAGGCGGCGGAGCTATACAAGGGCCACTACGGGAGGCACCACTTCCCGCACCTGGTGGCGCATATGTCCAGCGGGCCCGTCGTGGCGCTGGTGCTGGCAGCTAACAACTGTATAGAGAAGTGGAAGACTCTCATGGGACCAGCTAAGTGAGTTGCATATCTATAAGTGGTGGACGTGGCTGGGCGTCTCGTGCGTATTTTGTAGAGTTCGCTCCGTCGCGGTGATAGGTTCGACGTAGTCGCACCTACCGCTTACGTGCAGATTGTCCAACGTCAAACTTTTTTTCGCATGAATATAAGCAGCCCGTACCTCGAACGACGCTCATTCACAACGGCACAGTTAAGCAATTGTCTATACTTCATACTATCACGACGGGGGCATTCACAATCCTCACAAAACGTGAGAATAGCCATCACTTGGAGGTATCCCCTGTCGCGCCTGCTCAAATCGTATGTAGCATAGCAATGACATACCTCTTACAAATAAATAGAACACGGGTGAGTCATATGCGATTGAAGAGATTTTCCTTTCTAATGGATGCTTGTACACTAGATTACACTTTTGCGTTTAACAAATGCGGCATATAAATAAGCATATTGAATTTGCTATCTCGGCGGTCTCGGCTAACTGGAGTAAACTACTTAGGTAGTTGCAGGTATAGCTAGCAAAAATCGCGCCTTTAATTCCTCACATACATTAATCTGGTCATATAGTCTGTGCTTTCCAATCATCGACGTGGACGACAACATTATAATGTTATTTCCAAAACACACAAAAGGCTGTTTTTGTGTAACTTAGCTTTAGCAATCGAAAGGAGGTTGAATTGTGATATTCTTTGTGATTTAATTGCCGTAGGTTGCTATGACTAAGCATTATATCTGCGTTTCACAATGTCATTTTTGTGTAAATTGGAGGTGAGTATATTTATGTCATACTAGCTGTACCGAAAGACGTTGCCTGTCGTAAGATTTTCTGTCATGGTAACTTGTGATGTTATGTGGCATAATTGTTAAACCCGCTAGCTTACTTTGCACATATTGCATCTTTGCAATATTGAGATTTTCCAATCCATTTTTAATGTTTTCGTTATATTGTACGTAAATAATTAAGAATGGATTCCTACGTATCAAACATATTCCTACGTGCAATAATTGCCAAGCCATACCGAATGTAAAAATAAAATAATTAAATTCAGTGCATTCATTCTGAAAATATTCGCTTAAATGAAGCCTCTCAAGTATATATACATATTATGGGGGTTTCATTTAGATATTTGTTACAGATCGATTGTGAAACGTATAATAAAGCTGGGTATTAGTACCTAGGTACTGTTTTTTTTTAAATTCGTGGAGTGGCGGCGAGTCGGCTGCGGCGTCCCTCGGGGTTCCGTACTTGGACCAATCCTGTGGGACATCAGGTACGACTGGGTCCTGCGAGGCCGTCTCCTCACCGGGTTTGGTGTTATCTATTACGCTGATGACACCCTCCTGTATGCCCGGGGAAAGTACTACAAGGAGGCGGCGCGGCTGGCCAAGATGGGCGTTAACCTCGTGATGAGCCGCATAAAGAGGCTAGGGCATCGGATCAGACTAGACAAGACCGAAGCCCTTCTCTTCCACGGGACCGGCCGCAGGGGGCCCCCAACGGTGGCCGCTCTGCAGATCGGAGAGGAGAGAGTCAGGTTGAGCCCCCACATCAAATATCTGCGGTTTATCCTTGACGGAGGGCGGGCCTTCGGCCCACACTTCGCTATATTGGGACCGAAGTTCGTGAAGGCGGCGAATGCGCTGGGCAGACTCCTCCCGAACCTCGGGAGGACCCAGCGCCGCCTGCAGGTAGCTGTATTCCGGTGTCTGTCGGAGTATGGCGAAGTACGTCTCACTGTAAGACATAAGGCACATCTGTGCTCTGCGCAGTGGGCCGTCGCAATGAGGTCGATCCGGGGGTACCGTACGGTATCGTGGGCTGCTATGTCTCGGATAGGAGGGCTCTCGGCCTGAACCCCACGCATGACGAAATCCTGCGGGTCCGCCGGTTAGGCCATGTGGCGTTAACGCAGAAGTGTGGGGAGGACCTGGCGCGGCAGCCGTATGCTAGAGAGATAACGGCTGCCTTGCGCCCGGTCCTCGAGCGGTGAATGCGCCGTAGGCGCAAACACCTCACATTCCATCTGACGCAGGTTGCTTCGGTGAGTATCTGTGTAGGACGGCCCACAGGGAGCCGACGACTTCTTGTCACGGTTGCGACGCGGCGGTGGACTCGGCCCAGAACACCCTGGAGGTGTGTCCGAGATGGGCGGCGCTGCGTCACGATCTGACATCAGTTGTCGGAGGGGACTTGTCAAAGTCGAGCATCATCGTCGTGATGCTCGGCAGCGACGATCCTTACCAGGCAATGGCTTCCTTCTGCGAGACTATCATGTCCCAGAATTGAGCCGACGAGCGGTTGAGAGAGGAGGCTGCCGACGCGGCCTCCCCCCGTCGACGAAGAATTGAAGTACGAAATAGGCGCTATCTGCAGCAGCAGGGATGGGAACACGGTCCACTCTATAAAGACACCGGGTCGTGGGGACTGTTATAGCGAAGCCGGACAGTCGCCGAGGAGGTGAAGTCTGGCCTATACGCCGAGGCCAGCCTGTCGCTAGGGGTCCTGTTGCCTGCATATCCGGGAAACTACACTGATAGCGGCTGAAGGCTCCCTAGGGGTTTAGTTGGTATTGCTACCCAATTGCCGAGTCCAACATAGGTCTGGGGGGCCTACCCGGGCTCCCACGTATCATGAATAAATACATTCCCCTTCGTTACCAAAAAAAAGGTACTGTTTTATAAGAAACCCCCGCGGTTTGACAAGCGTAAGATCTATTATACTAATCATTCAATTTTTTCGAGGATATGCAGCTGGACCAAGGGGAAGCGCGGGAAGGCAAACCATTTGCGGATAGTCACCAAATGGCTCCGATTGCTCTTTTAACCTTAAATATAGAAGTATAGTACATATGTAGGTAAACCATTACAAATCCGCGTTCTCGGCGTAGTCTGTCCTTTATAGAGATGGGATGCCGTAAAAATTGGCTAACAATTCGATCGCCGATTACGGCATTTTTCTTAAAATATTTTTTTAAAGTTTATTTATTGTCGGTACCTCTAGAGTGTTAGAAGCACAGGCGTACTGGCCGGACAGTCTACGAGCTTGCTACGGAAGGCGTACCAAGTACGGAGAGTATTTCAACGCTTTACATGGAAGTGAGAATTTGGCCGAAGCCCTGCGCGAAATACATTTCTTCTTCCCAACAAGTATGTTATTGGTGATGATACCATTAGATATAGAATAGAATTGTTTATTTGCACAGGCATGGTGTCGTAATTCCCGTTATTCTTTTTTCGCGGCCCACGGCCATTCGCAGCGCGATTATTATTTACATAAGTAACTACCCGACAAGCCGGCGACTTAAGGTTCTAACTTAACTAGCACTTATTACAGGACTCCATGGCAAGTACAGCGCATAGTGCGTTTTCTCGCGAAATAAAGAAATATCAAATTGAGAACATGAATCGATCAGTATCGGGGAAATATATGCAAAACTACGTTAGCGTAGCAGATGACTACTGTGGTTAGCTCTTCTACACAATCATACAAGTTATTGCTCGCCTTGAAGTCTTTTGTCACGCATTTTTGTTACCTAGGTACCTAAATTATAAAAGTTATATATATATTATATATATATAACTTTTATA
>JAFELO010000800.1:68656-105195 GCA_017140195.1 Eumaeus atala
AGTTATACGTTTGGTAAAACTACACAATTAACAATTTTTTAATAAACATTTCCACAAAAAGAAAACTTACAATTTTATTAGGACTATTATTGCAACCGAAATCGATTACATGATGCCGCTTCAAAATATGCTTTGGCGTTTCGTATAGTACGCGAACTTTCGCTGACTATTGGAGGTGAGGAAAACAGCACGTCGACAATAATTATGCGGATGTTCACCTGCAACGATAGTGATAAAAAGACTCCGACTGCTCTGCCTCCATGTTAAACAATAGAAGCTGACACGTTTTTACTTCGTTGGGCGTCAAAAGTGAAATTCATTTTATCATAATGAAATTATTTTCATGATCGGATCAATATATCCGAAGACATATTTATTTATTTAGGTAGCATGGAAGACTTCCTCATCATCTTTGTCAGCCCTTATCGGTCCACTGCTGGACATAGGCCTCTCTCAATGAACGCCAAGACGACCGATGGAAGACTTACAGCTAAACAGATTAAATAAAGAACATGCAGTATGGCAAGCTGACAGCCTTTTACAAGTCTTCACGTCAAGAAATCACTTAATAAGACAAATAATTAACATCACATTATATTAGTATAGTAATAAGACGCAGGATTAACATGTAAGTATGTAGAATACAAAAAAAAACTTATTTTTTTTAGTGATAATAGGCCCCTTACTACGTAAATGGCAGATAGGTGATTACATCCAGAAGCATCTGGTGCCGACGTTATCACCGGCGCTGACGGCACTGGCGCACGAGCGGCCCGCGGAGCCCATCATCTGGCTGGCGGAGCGCCTGCTCGCGACCAACCCCAACGAGCCGCAAGTCGCGCAAAGGACTGAGGAGCTACACAGGTGCAACACTCCGGCTTCATCCGGTACAACTTTATTGTGATTTCATGTTATTCTAAATAAATTTATTTCAAGTTTAAACGATATAAATAATTCTTTACCTATCCTATAAGATTTTAGCAGCGTTCTTTTGAAGTTGGTTTGGAGTAAGATAACCGACCAGCTGTAGCGAACCATGGTCATCGGGGTGGTTCGCAACTATGGTCTCAATTTTATGGTCAAAAAATTGGTCTCAAGAAATGCGGCTGACGTTCTGGCAAATAGCATCGCATCGGAGACGTTTATTGGTGATGCATAGCGGTGCGTGAAAATAATAGGAATCGAACGCCCTCATATGGAACTTAGTCTCCATATCCACACATCTGTGTATTTCCATTCATCTGTGGCCGGAGAGATGGGAATACCAGTCGTTAGCGTGGAGCCCCTCACTCCATCCTAGCTTTCGGAAATGGCTAGAGGAGAGCCTTCATTACACCTTATACAGCTTTTGTCGGGGCACAACTGCTTTGTCCTTGTCTGTATTTGTTCAGCTGGAGCTTACATCCTTCTGCCACAATTATGACGCGACCCGGGATGCGGCTTGCCACAATGGCCGACTGTTCTGCTTGGACAAACGAAAGGGCGGCACTCGTCGCGGTAATGTACATAGACTTCTCACTCCCAGTAATAATTCGTCACAAGTGGGGCAGTTAGAAATCGTCGAATGCGACGGACTCTTCTGAGCAAAGCCTCATGCGATGCAAAATAGAGGCGGATTACTATAGATATATATACAGATATAGAGGTGCAGGACTATCTCGAGGCCTGAGGCAAAGGCAACGTAACTTACCACCTTATAATGTGCCGGAGGTCAATGGCTTAGGGAATTCGTGGCCTACTCAAGAGGATCCAAGTTTTCGATACGTTTTTCGCCTCCACGTAGTCTTGGAAGTAAACTTACCGATATGAGCCTGACTGCTGCTCGGTAGCTGATAGTGAAGACATAAACAATTGTTAAAGCGCTATCCAAGAACCATTGGCAATTCATTTTATTGAAAACCCTTAAAATCGATCCACCCGCTTAACCGACAAATATTGAATTGTGTCCACATCTCGCAGATACGTGCCCGCGCTTTCTCAATGCTATTCTATTGGCGGACGAGTAAGAACACCGCTGAGGTTTAGTGGGTAGGCCGTTCTCGACTCCCACACACCCCGGAACTCCCCGAATAAGAAACAAGCGTCAATGCGTTCCCCGCCGACAATCGACTATCCATCTTGTGTTCATAAGCGATCAGCTTATCTCAGTTTGGAGGCTCTCCAACTGGTTGTCACCGATCTACGGCGCCGAGGCTCGCCGCTTGTGTATAGCTCGTTGGGCGTAGTCTGTTATGCAGTCGCCGTCGCTCCGCAGTACGCTTACACCCACTTTGAATTAGATAAAAGCAAGACCAAGACTATCTTTCTCGACCCTGGAGTCCTGCTTCGTCTATCACATTACATTCATTATTATCTGGTCCTTTCGATTTTTCCTATTATTCGCTATTATTTATAACATTGATATCTAACCAATACCAGAATTTAGGAGGTATAAAATAAAACAAGAATATATAGGTACCCTTTATTTATTTTTCCAATAGCTTGCAAAAGATGCGTCGTATCACAGGCTTAAGTGTAACAATAATTGTCATTAATGTAAGGATTCAAGTAGATTCACAAGATTTCTTGTTTACCTCCAAATCTTTATAAAAGCTTGCATTAAGAATAGAGCTAATAAAATGAGTAGGTAGTGTTAAACAGATAGATAAGGACTTTGAAAGTGGATATGCCTCGTACTGTTTTCTTTGGTGTTGTCATAATAACTTAACAACGCTTTCAAGTATAGTAGAAAAATAGATTTAAATTATATATACTTTCATTAACAAAACAGATATAGATGCAGTATAACTTGGTAAGCACAATACGGGTTTTTAAATATTTATCAGTACTTGACATGAGACGGTATCGATGCTAGCTCGCGAGAGAGCTACGGAGATTTACCCCGGTCAATTTGACCCGACAGACATTAGAGCGAGTTAGATAATATTTACTAGCCGAGAGCCAGTGCGTACATTGAAGACGTTTGTGTCCATAAGAACACGATATACGCACTGGCTCTAGGCACTGAGATTAACAAATAGAGCCTGTAGAAACTAAAATGCTACATACATTATCATATTTAAAGCATAAACGTGGAATAATATTCTAAACGATGGTTTTTTTCTCTACACATACATCTAGTAAATAATAAATTTGGCAAAAAAATCTTAAGTAACTAAAAGAGATTACGAGTAACGATAAAAAAAACACCTCTAAATTTCCACTTATGTTATCTGAAACAACAAAACATTAATGTAAAGTAATTTTATTAATCAACCATAAGTCCATCTCTTCGTCTCTTTAAACATGTAAAATTACATAACGTCTACTTCAGATAACACCGCACAGCAAAGCTACTGTATCCATCAAGCTGAAATTCAGTTAACGGCCAGCTATATTCCACTGATATTGTGGTTTATTCCAGTCAGCCGTCCCACGACGCCTCATTTGGTATTATTTCGTAACTCTATATAGCAGGGCTTTAGTTCCTACGAGTACCACCCATTTACTATATATGTATTGGTTTCACTCGCATAACCGTGAATAATAGGAGCGACCCTAGTCATCGTAATGGTACATAGCCTACATCCTTCTTTGATCAATGGGCCATTTATGGCTGCAAGAATTATTCAAATGGGAGTAATTCTAAATTTATCGCGTTAAAACAAACAAACAGAATTGTCGGCTTTATAGTACTAGTACAGCTGTAACTCACGTGTTTTATCTTAATAGTACATGTGCACGTAGGCGGCGTTCTGTTCGGAGCAGAGGCCTATCTTCTGGCACACGCCCTTGGTGCCGTAGTCCTCGATGAGGTGGATGACGCTCTCGCCGTAGATCTCCAACATGGTGTGGCACTGCAAGTCGTATGTGTATGTTAGCTTAACATTTCACGGCGATCGATCAGGTGAAGCCTTTTGAATATAACACTCATAAATGTCCATACATCTAATAATATACGTGCAGACAGAAATGTTATAGTACTAGGGTGGATCTAAAAGTCCGTGGCCTAACCTACCTGGAGCTATGACATCTTTTTAAATCTACCGTCATTTGTTAGTATGTGTCATATTGATTTATTGTGCACAGTTTCATTCTGATACTGCACATATATCGGAATGAAACTTTCTGTGATTATTTGTTTGAAGCAATCTGACGCAATTTTTAATAATGGAGAAAATTGAACACCGTGCAGTCATTAAGTACCTCAATAAAAAGGCCTATCACCAAAAGACATCCATCAAGATATGGTGAGCAATTTGGGGGAGTCTGCTCCATCGTGTTCCAGTGTCAAGAGACTGATTCCGAGGACTTTTTGTGTAGGTTCGTTACCATAGATGAAAGCTGGGTTCACCACCATACTCCTGAATCAAAGCAACAATCCGAACAGTGGAATAGATCAGACTCTCCTACACCGAAAAAGCTAAGGTCGTTTTGTCGACTAACAAAGCCATGGCTTATGTTTTTTTGGATGCGAAAGGCATTATTTTTGTAGATTATTTACCGAAAGGTCAAACTATAAATTGTAGTTATTATTGTAACCTTTTACGAAAACTCCAGGAAGAAATAAAAGAAAAAAGGCCGTAAGAAAGTTTTGTTTCATCAAGACAACGCACGTGTTCACACTTCGGTTGAAACAATGTCTGTAATCCATGATTGTTGCTACGAATTGCTGCCCCACCCACCTTATTCGCCGGATTTAGCCCCCTCGGATTATCATTTATTTCCAAATTTAAATAAACACTTGGGTGGCTGGAAATTTTCGACCAAAGATGAGGTGATAGTCGCAGTAAACGATTATTTTCGAGGGGATAAAAACAAGTTGCAGGTCAGGTGGAAGAAGTGTGTTGAACTAGATGGAGATAATCTCCATCTAGTTCAACACACTTCGACAATAAAAATAAATTTAGATCCACTTTTCTTTCATTTTCTTGGTCGGGCTTAGAACTTTTAGATCCACCCTCGTAGAGCAGTGGACGCTAAGTATTATTGTATATATAACAATTCAATATGTTTAATTTTAATATAAATTTAACTAAAATCGACTCGCTTATCTAGCAAAGAAAAACATAGTGAAGAATCTAAATGTAATAAAGAAGACGTAGATTTTATAACTAATTACTTTTTCATCACAGGTTACTAAGGTATCTCACCTGTTTTCCGACTACACGTAATATGCGAAAAGAGTAGTTCTGTAGTATGGTTTCAAGAGTTACTAATACATGTTTTAAGGATGTAGTTATTTTATATTGAACTCTAGCCCCCTATTATAGGTTTCCAATGACTTATAGTCACACGATCTATATAATATAATATAGCAGGTAGATAAATATGATCTACTTAACAGTTGACGAAACGGCGGAAAAAAGAGATTGCATTGTTGTTTCGTTGAAATACTCGGCACTTCTTGTCGGTTCGGTACTCGTGACACCAAAATCTGTAGTTTATTTGGCAGTTATGTTCCTAACAAACTATCCGGGATTTGAATAGAGAGCTGTGAAATCGGCGGCGTAAACAAAAATGTTGTTCGAGTTTATGTGGTGCATGAAGTAATACGCAGTCACGTGGTACATACCCGCTCGTGGTACTTGGCGGGCAGCAGTGCGCACGAGCGCTCCACTATGTGCACGATGTTGCGGTCCACCTTGTCGTTACTCAACACTTTCTTCACCGCCATCACCACGGTCTCGCACACCGCGCAGTCCAGTATATTCTCTGAATCAATATAACACTATTGTAGAACATGATTTAGATTTAGTTACATTTAGCAAGCGGCGGTAGTGCCTTGGTGAATTGGCCCGACATGACCGGAGGGATACCGCCTTAAAGTGATGATGTAAGTTTCCAGTGGCTCATTGCAGGAAGCGGATGCATATGGGCGTCGGTAGTTTGAGCACGGATCATGATTCCAAATGACCCTTAAATTCCATAAATGGCCCCTTAATTAATCTTGCTTAACTCTTAGGTGTCAATTATGCAACATTTCATTGCTAGTCAAGTCTAAGACATACAGAGCCCTAATGAATAACTAACAAAAGCAATACAATTCCGTCACCACAAGAAATGCACCTTTAAACGAATCCAATTTTAGACATCTGGATAGAACTTACCAATGAGTTTACCCGAATGTGACTCATTATTTAGTAATGAATACAATTCCGTCACCACAAGAAATGCACCTTTAAACGAATCCAATTATAGACATCTGGATAGAACTTTTAGAGTTAGAGTTTACTCGAATGTGACTCATTACTAAAGTTCAATTAGACTTTAGGCTACTGCATAAAAAATACTGTATACCTTTGGGATTATAATAAACAGATGTCCATTAGCTTTATTGTATTGGCCGCAATAAGACAAGATGGGACTTATTTAGGTCTTACTTTAACCCCAGTCAGGCATGCCCATAGTAATTTCTTCTTCCAAGATACTGTACCCAGCGCGGTCAATAAATTAGTCCGAACATTTTAAAGGCTATAGATACACGATTGCAGAGAAAATAAAATAAAACCAACCTAAGTGCTATCTACAGAAATTCTACCTAAAAAGCATGCATTTGACTACGACACTATTTGAACTGAGTGTACAATATTTCATTATGCGATTATTTAACGTGTCACTTCAGAAACGGCGCCCGTGGACTGTTAATAATCTAAGAGTTGGTCCACTCTATAAGCACAAATACCTTTGACTTGAGCGAAGGTGATTTGGTCGCAGAGCTTCATCTCTCGGCAGATCTCGTCCGGGTTCAGCTCCTGGGCCAGCAGACTGATGACGAGGTCTGCGTACTTCTCGACGAACTGGTCGCAGTCGCTGCGTACTGACTTCGGCATTCGTTTGCATACGCCATGCACAACCTTCTTGATCTCATCCTATAATTATACAAATGGTCAAGAGAGACTCGGATTCACATATCATTTTTGCCACACATATGCGGGATTGTGGACTCATTATGTACAAATATGAGTTTGTAAAGATTTATTTCTGCGATATAAATATAAATTATTGTTTATTATTTGTAATGTAACTATTATTTATGTGTAAGACACTCATTACACAAGTTACTTTTCAGTATTTACAGATATGAGTGGGAGTCGTTAGTAATACTCACATCATTGTGTTTGTCCTTGATCTGGTCATCGATCTCCTTGAGCACGAACTCGCAGACCACGCACATGGTCTTCTGAGACACGGGCTTCACTGGGCGGCCGTTCACTGTGTTGTCGACAATTTCGTTGGTTTCTACAATATAATTATTGCCAATTATTTTCAATTGGATTGCGGTTCATTGAGAATCCCAAAGTTATCACCCTGGTCACGAAAAGACCCGACTTGACTTGACTTCCCGCTATACATCATTGTTGTAAAACCAGTCATAACACAAATGTCTTGTTATAAGCTGGATATTTTCTGTGGTAGCGACTTTGTAAAAAAAAAAAAAGGAAATAAGTCCCAGTAAACCGGGGATGCGTGCATACTTTAAATTAAATGAAATGTGTTACGGGAAGCCATGGATTATTTAAATTGAAGGTGGAAATGGAAGGTTGGATTATTAGAATGATTCTGAACGACAGATGGGGCAACATGTTGTAAAGCGGCGCCGGGCAAATGCTATTTGTATGAGTGCCGGTTAAATAAACCATCAACTCCTCGTTTGCCAACACTAAAGAATTTAACCGATATCAAATGTCCCATCCTTCGAAAACAGATGTAAGCAAAATAGGTTTTCTCCTGTTATTGTTATCTCTTTGCAGCTGCGGTAGGATCATGGATTTTTTTATTAGACTAATGATGGTTCAGTTTTGTCGGGTCGGAGCTCTAATCGTCTCTGTTCAGCTTCAGCTAGTCTAGGTGGCTAGGTGCGAATGTTTATGGGCGTCTGAAGTCCAAAAGGCATTACGCTATAGTAAAAATCTTACCGATATCCCCAGCCCCCTGTCCCTCGAGCATGGAGGCGGGTAGCATGGGTTTCCTCCTGTTGTTCCTGTCTCCACGCAGCTGCGGTTGATCGTGGAACTTGTCGATGGCCGAGTGGGACAGTTGGAGCGGGTCTGCTCTCTTGTCGTCCTTGCACAGCTTGAGGTACACGCAGATCTCCTCGGCGTCCATATCAGCGACCAGCATCTCCACCAGTTGCTTGGTATAGGTGTCTACGAAGTCAACGCACTCGGTACGCAGCTTGGTGGACAAGCGGCTGCAGAGACCGTCCAAAGCTTTGCGGATGTTTTCCTGGAAGTACATTTGTTATATTTATTATACACCAAAGGTACTTTAAATTTAAAAGGCTACAAATAAATTACTTAATACACAATGGAATATTTTCCACTAGTCATTTATTTATTTTTTTATTTAGCTTTTAGCTTACTTTTTTCACTTATGTGGAGCATGCAGAGAACGCGACAGCATGTTCTCTCTGCCTACCCAATTAGGAAACTAACGTAAGAATGTGTTTTTGTTGTATTTACTCAAATGTATGAGATATCAATCTACGATAATAATGTATGGGTCAACGTCAGAAATTGTTATAATACACCCATAAACATCCCGGTACATCTCTTCCCATCTGCGGGAAGAGGGGTTTACCCCCTATCGTCTCCCTAAAGTTGAAGACACAAATTCTTCGCTACTCCGAAGAACGGTTGAGGCGGGAGCAGCAGCACCGCCAACAACTAATAGGTGCATTCGAAAAAAAAATCAGTAATTGCCAGATTGTGACGTGAACGACATGTTTGATTTGTGAAATGTCTGTAAAAAATTGCCAACACATACTAAACAGTTCCCTGGGGCATGGAAACGGTAACAAATGAAACTAGCATTAGTTAAAGAAGCTGGCAACATTATTTGTAATATTTGTTTATATACAAAAGGGTGCAAACGAGAAATCAGAGCCTTTTTTACGACTACAGACGTCCATTAGCATCCATATTATTACTATGCCGATGCGTTGCCTTCCTCCCTCCCGCCTTATGGGTTAAGGAACAAGTTGACTGACTCACTTCGCTCCTGTTGTTCTTGAGTATGGCGTCTAGTTGCTCCACGGCGAACAGGCACAGCGGGCAGTTGGACTTGTCGGAGTTGATGGCCACGCGACGCACCTCCTCAGTCTTCTCGCACAAGTCTAGCGCTGGGCAAACCTGGTGAAAGCACACATCTTATCAGGTCCTCAATCCTGTTCCGAACAGATCGGCGTTTGGCTTAATGCCCCAAGGCTGATGCGTGCTTCTGAAGTTTCAGTAGTGTTCTCCAAAGTGGTGGTGGTGGGTGACCCTCTCAGAGTGAAACGACTTGCTTCTGTTAAAAAGAAATGCTTTTGCATATGAGGGTAAACGAGCAAATAGAACCATTTGGTGATTACCGACACCCATTAAAATCAACATTGTTTTATCTTCATTCACCCCCTAAGTGCCAAGCGGATTTCACAAACCTAACGAAATGCGACAACGCAATTCCCACTTCACACACGCATTATGCAAGTGGGCAGGTACTTACTTTCCCTTGTCGTGCGGGCCCGATGCGGCAGCAATGCATCAATGGCACTGTTCTTCCTCATATATTAGTAAGCGTATATATTATATATATGACAAGACCACATATATAAAAATCCTGGCCAGTGGGCGCACCGCATCTGCCCTGCTCTGATTTATAAAGAGAAAAATTGTACGCATGTGTATGTAGTACGCGAGCGTGTGTTAATGTGTGTACATCCGCGCACGCGCGGGTGCGTGCCAGGCACACGCGCGTGTACTCACGCTGGCGGGATCGATCTCCTGCACGAGGAGCGCGATGACGGCGGGCCCGTACTCCGACACGAACTGTCTGCACTGGTTGTCCATCTCCGTCGGCAGCACGTCGCACGCATTCTCCACTACTTTCTTGATGGACTCCTGAAACATTTTATTACTAAGTGCAAAGTAAAAGTTGATCATTCCTTATTTAGTTACTTAAAACATCCAAATTTACTTTTTTATTATGTTTTATTCTGGTGACAAGCAACACTTATAAACATTTTTTTAACATATTACACGCAAACGAGTAATGGAAGCCTGTTGACTAATATCGACGCCCATGGCCATCGACGTTGCTGGTGCCCTACTTTCCTCTTCACGTTTTGCAGATGAACTTCTCGATAAGATGCGACGGTATCAGCGAGCGGGTGGTTCGTGCCGGGTATACAAATACCCTAAGTATTTTTCAATATTTTCAGGCATAAATCGTGATGGAAAATATAGTCGAATTTCGTCCAGGAATATTACCTCTGTGCTGTCGTCACTGAGCGCCACCTGCACGTAGTGTAGGAAGTACTGGCAGAAGGAGCACACCATCTGGCCGCGCGGCCGCGCCACGAACATGCGCTCGACGGGCAGAGGCGCGGCTTCCGTGCCCAGGATCTGCACGTTCGCTTGCTTCTTCGGCACCTCTACACGCGCCTGCTGTGTACAAAGTATTTTGACCAAAAAATGTAATTTGAAAAAAATTAACAAACTTCACAAACCTCAGCGCCCGAGAAAATGTTAGTAAATTAAGTATTTCCTTCCAAAACATAATTATTTCATAATTTTCAGTAGATAAATAAATACATTTAGAAAATTAGTTACATTAATTTAAATCAACTTCTTAATTTCATAATTTTCACTTTTTAAACTACTGAACCGATTTTGGTGAAGTTTTAACTGTTCAATAAGTTGAAATGAATAAATAAGAAAGGAATGATCAGTCTGATCAATAGATAATATATTTGGATATTACACATATACGGCTCGCATTTATAATATATTTGGATATTACACATATACGGCTCGCATTTATAATATATTTGGATATTACACATATACAGCTCGCATTTATAATCTCCTTTTAATGAAGTACATTCATAAAAAATGCTAAAGCCAGACACAACTAGGTAGACAGTATCTGTCATAATACACAGGTAAAACTTATAACACAACCCAACCGGTTTTAAAATACATGAACAGCTTTGACTCCGATCCCATGTTGATATGTAGCACATGAGGTAAAGTGACGAAGAGCCAACACAACCAGAGTATGACCCTTATTATTAAAAGGTGCGAGAAGTGTAGGAGAGTGGTACCACTCATGCAAACATATTGCGTCACTGGAACTGGATTCACGTTATGACTATTTATCTTTTACGCTAAATATTTAACAGAATAAAAAATTTTACTCGAATAAGTTCGCCAAGGACTAACAAATAATCTGAAAAGGTTAACTTACATTATCCGTCGTGTAGCTGACCGCCTCGTCTTCGCCGATCAGCTTGTGCGATTTGGGCAGCGCTTTGATCGTTAACTCCGCGGGCAGCAGCGGCGCTATGATCACCTCGGTCTTGTTAGAGCAGATGCCGATGAAGCCGCAGATGGTCGCGGGCTGCATCTCCGACACCAGGTAGTGGTACACCGTCGAGTGGTATTGCTCAACCAGTTGTAGGCATTCCGACTTGAAAGAGCCAGTCTGCTTGCATAGACCTGTAATGAAAAAAAATCTTGTTTTAGTTTTAAGTCTTTATCTTATGAAAAGTCAGTCTCCATGGTCTGAAACCGCAAGCTGCTGATAGTATTTTTATAAATATCAAAAAGTAAATATTATTTACTAGTCTAAAAACTAATACAGACCTTCTTCATTTCAGATTCTTGTCTAGATTATTCTTCTTCCACTAAAAAACCAGTGTGTTACACTAAGAAACAGTTGTGCTAAAAAACCACTTATAAAGCAGACGACACTCACCAATCATCACCTTGTGGAACTCCACCTCGGACGTGTTGGCCACGAGCGTGTCGCGCATGTGCTTCACAACTTGTTCGCAGAACTCGCAAGGCACATCGCTGCAACAAACATGTATTTATAATACAGTGGTGTCATTACTGCATGGTAGCCGAGATGGCACGACAGGGCAGGTATCGCTCGTGTAACACCGGGGGAAAGTGACGGCAGTGCCTTTATGTTGCGTACAGTTTGTGAGGGTTAGAAAGGTTCTTTGGCAGGAAGACGTCAATATGGGAAATCCATCTGTGTAACTTCTAGTAGTATGGCTAATTGTAGGCTTCGTTAGTGACCGAAAGCTATAATTTTTTTCTATAGTATAGGGGGACAAACGATCAACGACTACCAATGCCCATGAACATAGGCTTAATTTTGTCAATGCGTTGCCCTCGTTTTCACCTCCCCCCTATGGGTCACCGCCTACTCACAAACGGCACGACACGCGACACAGTGTACCTCCCCAGTCGTGCCGGCCCAACTCCGTTGCATAGGAGGATGTACTTTGTATTTGTATGTATTATGTATTTGTGTACTGTAATAAAAATATATCTCTAACAACAGTCAGTAGTCGGGAAGCTGGTGGTGTTACACCCTGTGCCTCCGTGAGCCCGTTAAGGCGACAGTCTTGCGGCTCCATTTTCGTCTCATCGGAATAAAAGAATGAAGGAATAGAGAGTAATAGTAGTACTTGTGTGAAAATGTGCCCTGCTTAGTTGGCTTGTTTATAGAGATGTCCGCCGTAGTCGGAATTCGGCTGGGAGGATAATATTGAAATTAAAAAAATACACAACCTAACTCTTGACGGTTGTACAATGCACTATTTATGAGAGGCATGTGTGCGTGCATGTATATCTTGGATGGATGCGAGTAGCAGATCGGTCGTCTTGGCGTTCATTGAGAGAGGCCTGTGTCCAGTAGTGGAGTGATGAGGGCTGATAATGATGATGATGGTGATGATGTATGGTCCCTCTGCTGAATATGTATTGTTGTTGTATACGGTATAAGTTGAATGTTTACATGTAACTAAGAGAATATATACAACTTGCTAAAAAAGACAAAACTCACTCGGTCACTTTCAGAGAGTTCTGGAACTCGTTTGCATCCTCATCGGGGAAAGAGTACAGGTTGTGCGAGTGGAACTGATAAGTGCACTGGTCGCTGAGGTGGCACATGCCCTGCGGAGTGAAGTCCTTCTTCACTGCAGCCAATATGTTCTCGTAGTACTTGAACACTAACATCGAGCAGGAGTCGGAAAGCGAGGCCATTTCACTGCACACCTGTGAAATGATGTCATTAAATATTACCATGAAGATTATCAGTTAGTTGCTCACAAAGAAGTTGGACAACTTGACGTCCCCTGAAAGTGTATGTGACGTTGACCTATAAAACTGATGATGAATGAAGAGCTTCCGAAATTGTTATGATTAATAACATACAGCACAGTTACTCAGTTACTCACATAGCGCCAACTACCTAATCGATACTTAAGTCTTAACTACAGAACTTTGTGACCTGTGACCAGTGTGAAATAAAATACAAATTGTCATTTTATATTTATTTGATTTACAGTAAGAGGCAGTGCCGTAGTAGAGTTTTTGGACTCATATTATGACATTAGGCCAGGATGGAAAGTCATAAAATACCTAATGACTGGTACAATATATCATAGATATATTGCAATTTTTCTGTCGTGTTGGCACAAGAAATTCTTTAGTAAATAGACAAATGTGTTAAAGGTCTATAATAATAGGTTTATATTATAAAATAAATTATAATTTTAAGTATATATTAAATAATTATAGTATCAATATTACATCATTATCATCATCATTGGCAGTCCTTACCAATCCATTATTGGATATAATACTTCTATTTTTTTTTACAAGTGCATGTATAAATTTATATATATATATATATATATATATATTCTAATTTTAATTTATTATCTTTCTATTTCTAACTCACAGAACAGATTTGTATTTATCTATGAGTACTTATTTAAATATATCATAATATATTTTAAGATAAAGAGTATATAAATTAGGAAAAAAAAATAAAGTATATAAAACAATACAAATATATAAAAATTATCAGTTAGACAACTAAAATACCAGCTATAAACAGAATCTTCTAAAGGTGCTAAATTGGTTGAAAGAACTTAACTGTGATGAATTCGAACAATTACGTCACTCATGACCTTTATAATAAATATTGTGTAGACACACTATTCTACTCATATAGGTAAAAGGTACTCAAAAGTTACCCAATATAGAAAAAATACATAACACGCACACACACACACAGACGCGCGCACGCACGCATGCACATAATGTCGAGATGTACCAGCGAGCGGGCTTTTTTTAATAGGAGTTGATCAAACTTAAGAAGAGTTTCCCACACAACAGTACATTTATTTGTAAAATAAAATAAATGTTTTTGATAACGTGAATGTTGAGTATCAAGTGATCTTACTTGCAGCAGTCCAACCAAGAAGTTGTCATAGCTGGTCGCGTCGAACCACTTCCGCACGACGCCCACAGTTCGTCGGCAGTTCGAGCACCCCTCTCTCAGCTTCAGTGTCGCGTGCTGAAAAGCAACAATGTAATGTCAGTACAGAAAAACTTGAGAACATCGCTTGGTCGTTAAAATAAGTGAGACGTGTTAGTAGTTGTGGCACCTGTTGCAGGCCTTAACAGTTGATATTTGTTAAACGTTCGAAACGCGCACAAATTGATCTAGCACCTATATAAGGTAAGGTCTTTTATATTTAGTGAACGTGTGTACTGTGACAATATGATCGATTCCTTAAGTTTGCAAATCTTTTAGTTTGTTGGGCCGTTGGGAATTTACATACACCACAATGACGTACTGTAATCCAAAGTTAGACTCGTTTTTTTTTTTTAAGAATAGGCATATAACGTAAATGTCAGTCTCTTGATGCTAATCAAAGTTAGACTCGTTTTTTTTTTTAAGAATAGGCATATAACGTAAATGTCAGTCTCTGGATGCTAATTGCCATGTCGCAGATGATAGCAATACGGCAAACGGCAAATCTAAAGTAAATTTAACAAATGGCTCAGTATTATCGGATCATTATTTACTATCCTTTTTGTAATTTTGAATCGGGAATAATAATAGGATTTGGCAGTTAGATTTATCTTGCGCAGTTGGCTCTGAAACAAGTGCGCAAGTGGGTGCACGAGTGCACTTTATTACCCACACCAACAACCATGGAGAAATCGGGGTCAACTCCTGACTGCTTAAAGTGCCCTACGAGGCACATGTGTCACACCGCACACCACCACACACCGAACCGTTACATAGAAATATAAAAATCCCAACAAATATTTTATGATAAACCTGCTTTTCAGCGAAGCATGATTGCCATTAGACCAGCAGCTACATTCTGCGTACCATGGGCTACCTGTATTTATCTCTAATAGAAACGTGTCCGAAACTGAGACCGCTAGTGAGATTTATGTCTAAGTAAATAATTACAAGTGACTCACGTAGTCTTCGATGAGTTTGTCGATCTTGGCGTTGTTACAGAGGCCGGCGACGGAGCACACGGCGTCAGGGTTCATCTGCGAGGACAGCGTCTCCACCAGCTCGGGCACGAAGTCGTCGGCGAGTGCCTTGCACTCTTTGCGCACTAACTTTATTGGTATTAGATCGCATGAGCCTTCGAACACTTCCTTTAGTTCTTCCTGTAACATTTTATATATAAAATCTAATTATGTAAATATAAGTCCGTACTACGTATTTGTTTGAACGCGCTAATCTCAGAAGCCCAGGAAGACAATAATTATATTCTTTTATTAGTAATACTAAATAAATAAAGAAAAAATGTTCACAATTACGTAAATTTCTGTTCAAATGCCTACGGCACCACAGCTCCTTGTCAACATTGAAGAATTCATTACCTCTGCACTCGGGGTATGAACATTTTCAATGCGGTGATTGGTCCACCAAACCAATCAGGCATATGAGACATTTTAATTTACGAATTACAATTATGTTGTAGTGATTTAACATTTATTTAGTATTTTTAGGTTGAACAGTACCACTAAATAACATGCATTTTTAGAATTGAATATCGTTTCTGATTATGCCCCTGGCAGGAATAGCAAGGACTTTTGTTACATATAATATCACGTATTTTAGATACATTTTCGAATACTTTTAATGTCTTCTAACTTCAGGATATCTGTCACCACAATCCGAAACCGCGAGGCGGTACTATTAAAGTATATGCAGTGATTAGATAAATAGTTCTAGGTGTGGAATACGCGTTTGGGAAAGACAACGTGTAAATTCACCACCAATCAGAGCAGACAAATCACGTCGGTGCAGAAGGCGATCCACGTTACATACATGTAACTATACATACTAATGTAACGCGAGCCGCCTTCTAGCGTATTCGCGACATAGTAGCAGATCGGTCGTCACGGCTATTCAATAGAGGAAGATTCCGCAGTGGACGAAAAAAGGCAGATGATGAAATTGTGGCCGATGTAATAGCGCTTCAAAGGTCAACTGCCCCGGTTAAGGAACTTTGTACTAAATTATTTTATTATTATTACAGTGAGGACGAAATCTAGACAAATAAATATTAGATCTTCACGTTTGTTAACAAAATATTATAGAGGCTCTATCGTAAGAGGGCAAGCGATAGAGTGTATGTTACAACTTTACGTACAGAATTTTGATTCAATGTTTCGTAAAAATACATGTAGAACAACAAAGCAAAATGATTTGTGTGCCTAATCATAGGTAAGTGCTATATGATTTAAATTTATAGGTAATAGATGTACGTGTAAATAAGTTTCTAGACGATGTTCGCACGTATAATAATTAAATGATAAGAAATATAAACATTTGTTCCTATCGGTCATTATAATGATACATAAAAGCTATGGAATGTCGTACAAAACATTAAAATGATATCGTAACTATAAAAAATTATGTACACATTTTGTATTTTATCCATACTAACGTTATAAAGAAACATTTGATTGTTTGTTTGTTTGCATTAATAGGCTCCGAAAGAACAAGACCGGATTGGATTTGGAAAAATCTTTTACCATTAGTTCTACAGTATCAGCGATGAACTTGGGTTATACGATGTTTTCTAAACCGTTTTAGATCATTATGAGAACTTCGTTGATGTAACCAAAATGTGAAAAAAAACAAAGTAAATACAGTTTCTTTAGCTACATATATTAATGACAGCTAGCTGTCCCGGCAGACGTTGTCCTGGCCTCAATTGACATTTAGCATTGTAAGGTGTAATAATTACGACTTTTTTGAAATTAATGAATTTTTGCCTTATTTTGTGAAATATCCTTGCTAAGTTCACATAATTGCTCTTCTATACTAAAGATAGCATCCGTAGTTACGACGATTCCTAACACGAAACATTAGGACACTTTCATCCATAGGTACTGTGGATATGACTACGGGCTGGTGAAGCGGTTTTTCCTGTCCGCGTGTTACGCCAGAGATAGCGGGTTCGAATCCCATCATCCTGGAATCATCATCACCAATCCCATCATCCTAGAAATCCCAGGCGATGGATGTTTATATCTGTATTTACATAAAAATCAGAAAAGTATATAAAATTTCTTAAATTGAAAATATAACAAACGTACTTCCGTTGTCCAGTACCTGTAACGTACTTCCGTTGTCCAGTACCTGTAACGCAAGTCCTGGTGCTCCACGGCACACGGCTATGCCGACGTTGTGTGGTAAATCCACAGACGTTATTATTAAAATTATATACTACTCAAAACAAAATAAGGGCCACTAAGATTTTTTGATGTATCAAGAAAATAATAAAGACATTAACTTGTTTCGCTTATGTAACTACAAAATAATGTTATTGATTATAATATAGGCTGACGATTGATTAAAATAATGATCATGAATTGTTTCTTTATGTTCATAATAAAATTGGCCATTTTGAATGAAAAACATGAACAAAAGAAATCATCGGAAAAAGACAAACTACTGTTCTTGTCACTTTTGTTTCTTCTTTTTAATAACGAGTATGTCCTCCTCTCTTAGCAATACACTCCAGAAGCCTCGTACGCATACTCTGGATTAAATTCCTCACGTTTTAATCTGGAATATCCTCCCAAGCATCTTTTAAAGTGTCAATCTGCTGCTGTTGGTTGTAGACCCCTTGCTCATTCTCTCTAACTCTTCGTTTCTTTTGGTCCCACAATTGTTCGATCGGATTTAAATCCGGACTGTTAGCTGGCCATGGTAATGCCTCAATATGCCCTTCTAGGACAGTTTGGGTTGATCGAGCTGCGTGTGCACGGGCATTATCTTGAATCATGATGAATCCAGGCCCCACTCGCTGTGCAAATGGGATCACTTGAGGCCTGGTGACGTCCTCGATGTAACGTCCTGGAGTTACGGTACTCGAATTTAAAATGTTGAGCTCGGTATTACCGTGTAAACTACTCCCTCCTCCCTCCCAATGTAATGGACGTTGGGACCGCCAAAACGGTCAACTTTGTGAATGAGTCCTGCATTCGCTCGCCGCGTCGTCTCCACAATATAACACGCCGATCATTATTAAGAAATTTTACTTTGCACTCGTCTGTAAAAAGCACCTTGCCCCACTGATTAATCCCCCAGTTCAAATACTGACGGGAGAATCTTAATCGGTTTGCAAGTTGAACCCTGCCCAGAGGAATTCGAAGAACTCGTCGTCTTGACGTTTGCTGATCTTCCTGCAATCGATTACGTATAGTCTGATCACCGACGCGGGTTCCCGTCGTCAGCCGCAGGTGCTGCTGTAACTCACGGGCCGCTACTGTACGATCACGACGAGCACTTAGTTATGCACCGATCCTCAGTAGTCGTTGCTATGCGAACTCTACCTGAACCAGGTCTCCCGACAACACTGCCAGTGTCATGGAAGCGACTCCATACATTTTGGACAGCTCTTCGAGAAAAACCCAACTGCAAACCCACGTAACGCTGAGAACGTCCTTCTTGAATCATAGTTATGGCTTTGGTTGCTGGAATTGTATCCATGTGCCTTCGTACTGGTGGCATGCTTAACACGAGATGATCAATGAGTCAATTAAAATTGGAAAAGTAATACTCTTTTCGTAAAATAACCGAAACAAGTTAAGAAGACAATCAAAGAAAGACATAAGAATAACATCCAATTATTTTTTCTTAAAATGAGGGCCAATACTTTTAAATTAGGAACACGAACATATAAAATAAAAGAGATCAAACATCGAAGAGTTCGTAGTATGAATATAATGGTACTTATCAGTTACTTGCAGTTTACTAAATTGCACTTAAATGTAAATAAACTAGTGGCCCTTATTTTGTTTTCAGTAGTATATATAAAAACAAAATTCGCTGATTAATCACAAAATCATAGAAACTATAACATAAACACCTTCAAATTTGAAATTTGACAAGTTTTGTGGGTGGAATACGCGGGAGAAACCGCTAGGGGCTGCTAGTATTAAGATATGTTTATACAGTATAAATTATACTAATAAATGTAATACAGTATGTTTATAAAATAAACATTAAGATACATTAATGTTAAATGACCAGATATTTTTAAACATGTTTTTAGATATTTACTTCATTGTGAATAACAAGTATAGGCTCCACAACAATATAATATCAGGGACTAGGGACACTTGGAACACAGATCAAGGTTGGGAATGGACAGGTCATAACACACATATAGATCCAGTTCTCCAAGGACTGTGTGGATTATGAGAAATCTTTCATGTACCGAATTATTTTTAATTGGCACGTCTGTGGATCTTTGGTCTCCAATAAAAATAAATATGAAAGAGCGTGCCATACCAAGACACACGTCTTGGTATGGCACGCTCTTTAAATGTTAATAAACAAATGAGATCTATTACCTGGGTCGCATTACTCTGCAGTTGGTCTCGCGCCTGAGTGACCATGTCCTTGCAGATCTTGCAGATGCCGTCGTCGTCCTGGGGGTACGTCGCCTTCGACCACACTCGCTCCACGCAGTGGTGCGTCGCTTTGCATTCGTGTCCAGTACTAAAATATCATAAATAAGATATCTTATTGCAACACATTTTTAAGTAAAACTTTTATGCCGACGCGCACTATAAATTTCAGTCGATGTGAAGCATTACACTATAACTAAAACGTAGCAATGTTGCGTTGCCGTGGCATAATATACGTAGCACTTAAAATCGCCTCAGCTGGCCCTATAGTCTGTAAAAGTTAACATTTGTTACATAGGAGCACCCTTAAATAATTAGTCTTATTTCTTGGTATAACCGCAACAGAAAAGTTAAATCTGTGAAAATCTAAACTGTCTAGCTGCCACGATCCACGAGGTAAAGCAGACAGAATAACAGACTGACAGGGGAGTCTTAATTATAGGTTCCCGTTTTTACCCGTCCAGTTCTACCTGCCCGAAATATCTATTAGTACCATATTCAATAAAAGAACACATACATAGTAAAAATAATATAGTACAAGTGTCAATATTGATAGCCAAATCGACAAACGATATCCTACTGTCTTGTAAAAAATATATTTTAATTACTAAAACACACACTAGTTATGGTTATATGTAAACGCGTTTACAGAATAGACCCTATCTTTATCTCGCTTCTTACAAAAATGTTATCTTATCGATGTGTACTTGTTCCCATATTAATGTCAGTAGGTGGAGGACCTCCTCGATGAGAAGCGCTGTATAGATTAATAATTTAAAGTTTTAGCGATTCTTGTGATCCTTGTGTTATGTATAAAAGATCAATTGTAGATTTCGAACATTAATTTTATGTAACAATTACTAGTCGGCCAGGCCACGGGCTATGGCAATTAATAATATGTAGCCTATGAACTGGACAAATTACTAATTACATGTCTATGCCAAGTGTCGTTATAATCGGTAGGTAGGTGCAGTAGTTTGAAGTTTCGGAGATTAGCTCCGAGAAAAAATATCTAGTTTTAAACAGTATTAGGATATCCTCTAAAGTTATGAGAATATATTATGATGATTTCAATAATTCAAAATAACATCTAAAAACGTTCTTGTAATCCTTACAGTTGGTGTAATTGTATTTTGAGTAGGCACTTTGGTCACACAATTGACACTTGACGGGCATGGAACACCCAAGAGTATTAAACGGTATTACCTACAATATAATTTTTATAAATTGTGAGATTAACGTTTTGGAGAAGGAACGGGCGAGGTTCCCGCTTGGTATTAGACCCGGAGCATCTCAGTATAGGTGACCGATGGTAATCGCGGTGTTTTTGAGGTTATTCTGTTCATCCACGAGTAACGCACACCCATCGGATCTCACCCAAGACTGGTGACAGCGGGCGGAAAAACATTTCCCCGCGCAGTAATAAGAAATGAATCCAAGAAATTCTACGCAAACGACGAGTAGGTCATATGAATAACAACATGTATACAAAACACACCTTAATAATATCTACATAAGAAAACTCGTATATGATGTTTGTGCTCCGAAACGGGTCGACGGATTTTGCTCTAGATAGAAACGAAAACGGGTCACGGGTGACACCGCGGGGCGCAACTAATAATATTTACAACACTCGCCGTCCGTATCATCGCACGTACAACAAATATTTCCTTTCTTTGACTGTAATGCTATCTATATATTATCCTCATACATGTGTACATCTGTCAATGCCCCAAGATGACCCATTCATTCATATTGACATGTGTCAAACTGTTTACCATCCGAAATAGTTAATTTTTTCTTATAGCGTAGGGGGCAAACGAGAAATCAGAGCCTATTAATACCGGCCAGATCCCTATCAAGTTGACAATAATATAGAATCAGAGGTCAAGTTGTACATTGAGAATTTATTATCCGATGCTGTAGAGACAAATGCAGTAGCATCGCCGATAGCAGTAGGTCTTTCGGAAAAAAAAAACAATTTACTATTTTTTATCTATGAAAGCTCCAATTACTTAGATTCAGGCCGTGAATTATTTCCAGACATATTTCCCACAGACAAATGTGTCTAATAATAGTGCGGTGGAGGATGTTTGCCGCAAATGGTGTCAATATTATTGCGCTGCGGTTGTGTCATGCAACACTTGGTACACCGAACGTATTAATCATACCTCTTTACACACATACAAACATGTTATTGCTAATTATGAAGCGACTGGTCGTAGGCACAAGTTCGCCACACCCCGCTGAGATGTGCGACTCTTCTCCTCTTGAGATATTACAATAAGCTACGCCCCGCGTTTGATCAACCACAGACAATACAATAAAAATAATTGCCGTCACGCGGAGCTGCAAAAGTTAGTATTTCTATAGCTCATGTGCATTATTGTGCATTCATGCACATAAGCTACATCATTACTAAGCTTCATCAAAATCCGTTCATTCGTTTTGGGGTGATGAACAAACATCCACAACAACATTCACACTTTCACATTTATATTACTACTAGCGAACCGCTGCGGCTTCGCGTGCAGTAATTTCTTGATAACCAATAGCGATGAAGTACAGACAGACAACTTTTCGGGACTTTGTTTAATAATATTTATGTATAGCTTAATAGTATCATAAAATGAATTATACACTACTCTGACCAGTATAGAGGGACATATTATGATACTCACGATACGATAATGAGTTTCATACCTTATGACTCACATCTGTCATAACTTATTAGTCATAGTGAGTAGATTGCATTATTGACTATTCACATTGCGAGTTTTATACAATATATTAAAACCACAATGCTGATCTATATGGGGCCAATGGCTGACTCCGTATTCAAAACAAGTCATTGCTGACCTGAAAACAACCTGTAAACGGTATCAAGTCAGTGCTGACTTGTGCTTAGGTATATTCGGACACACAGTTCGAAGTCAGAATTGACGGCGTCGGTCACTGACTTGTAAACTGACCCCGTAAATCAGAAGTAAGGGTAGTTTTACAAACTTGAAGCTGGTTTTAAAGGTGATTGTTATAGTGTCAACTAGCCAGTACATAATAACTATCACCTACCACATAAATGTTTCATAATAATTACTTCTGACTTGAACCAATGAAGCAAAAACTTAGGGCTTATATATCACTCGTGTTCCTAACAGGAAAACCCAGACGATAGAAGGCACCTTAGAAACTATACTGTAAAAACCCTACATGTGTAAAACTGACCTATAGGCACACATATAGCACTCTATACCTCTACATAGTGTGAGTAACTCACACTTACCTATAGGCACACATATAGCACTCTATACCTCTACATAGTGTGAGTAACTCACACTTACCTATAGGCACACATAGAGCACTCTATACCTCTACATAGTGTGAGTAACTCAAACTTACCTGTAGGCACACATAGAGCACTCTATACCTCTACATAGCAGGATACATTTAATGTTATTGAATGATACACAACATCAAAGTTCCGTACGTATTACATTTGCCATTTATCCCCTCAGATTTAAAAATGCGCGTTAAATATCATGATGATAAATATCCCACTAATGTTATAAATGTGAAAGTATGTCATTCTTTCGAAATTACCACATAAATAGAATAAAATAAAATAATTTTTTATCCCATAAATGAATGGATCGCTTTGTGATAGATTCACGTGGCGGCAACCGTGAGGAATAGATGTTCTGTAATAATTAATTAAATTGCAGTTTATATGTGAGTTTCAAACAATAGCAAAATTTTATATTTTGTAGTAAATTGAGGTACAGTGAAATAGCATTCTATTGTTTTGAGATGCCTCTAGTAATGAAAAAAAAGTACCTGAAATTGCTGCACCAATAGGACGGGCCCCAAGTGCACCGAGACGCTCCAAGCAGTGTCGCTGCAATAACAATTTATTTAATACAATGAAAGGAATTCTGTTCAGCTGATGGTGGTGATGAAATGGTAGTCGAGGTATTAGCGACGGTTTTTCCTGTCATTGTGTAAATAAGTAAGTAAATTTAAACAAATCAAACTGTAAATTTATTTATTTGTCAACAAATGTAGCAAGCAACACAATACGTTTGGTCTCTTAGGATTCTCGTTTTTCTCCCCGCTTTGTTAAAAATGCTATAAAAGTATTCTCGAATAATGATGAGAGACCACTACCGATAAGATTAATTGAATAAGCTCTACGGTAAGCTGAGAACAGTAGGTGTAGATGCAAGTATTTTTATGGTATCTCTCTTCAGCCGACGTTAGTCCACAAGTAGACATTTTTCAGAGTATATAAGGGGTAGAAAACAGTCTGGTTCTTTAGATGACTACCACAACATTTCGCCCTCTCCTTTCTTCCCTCCAATGGACCACCGGAAACTCACAAACCTTACGAATGAAGAGACACGAAAGTATAGCGGCATTGTCATACGAGGGAGAGGGTGTTCCAGTCTAAGTCGCCTGCAATGCAGAATGGTACTACCTCTTACTAAAAAATATAATTTTTGATTATAACTAGGGCATAGAAGAGATATAGAAAGTTCATCGAACTTCGTGGGTCAATAACTTTATCTTCGTGCAGTAGCAGGATTGAGTTGTCACAAAGCCTTTGTTTAGCAGCGGACGGATGTGACTTTATACTTTGACTTTGAAGTATATTTTTATAGTATAGGGGGACAACCGAAAAATCGGAGGCTTTTCTCAACTACCGACGCGCATGAAAAAATGTGGATAATTATTACGACTATGTGTTGCCTTCCTTTTCATCTCCCCACCAATGGGCCACCGGCTACTCATAAAACGCACGAAACACGACACAGACGTCACTTTACGCCGGTATCATATGAGCGAGGGGCATTAGTGCATTGCATGTAGCATGGCACTACCTCTTACAAAAAGTATACAAAAGCTATTAAATATTGTCGTCAATTGTTGTTACAAGTGTAGTCCCCGAACAATACAGAAATACAAATGTAACAAGTGTTCATATCATAAAGGCAAATAAAGAATATCAGCCTGGCAAGGTTTCAGTAGCAGTGTTAATAAAGAATTGAAAAAAAAAAACAGAACTATTTATATATTTCAAAACTACTTTAACGAATTTTTACGCAGTTACTTTTGCTATAACGTGTAACATTCGCGTGACGACGTCCACTGCTGGATACATGCCTTAAGAAGTTAGAGAAGGCATTATGAGATACAGTAGGTATTCTCGTTATAGCAAAAATGAGAATAACACACATACACACTCATCATCACGCTGGTTCCCCAATGTGGTAGGCAAAATAACACAATCTGTGAATATTAAAAATACTACGGTCGTTAATATAACAGCGCAAATGAAATTTGCTGTTAAGACAAGAGGCGAGGTGTCTGCAGGAGAGTAAGATTAAAAATATTTATATCAGTCATTGTAATATGAGGTAGTCCCATGTTACATTACAAGCGGGTAGGTACCTCTCTCTCGCTCTCTCCTTACGACACCGCGCGCCGTAAACTGACAACACCGCGAGTAAACTCTGTGAAGTCCCTCGGAGTTACTCATGATCGTGCTCTCACCTTCAAAGAGCACATAACTGGGGTATGTAATAAAGCGCGCTACGTCTTACACAAGTTTTATTATTTAATAAATGCTAGAAGTAAGATATCTCTCAGACACAGGCTCACACTATACAGTCCGTATCCGAACGGTGTTGTCATATTCTAGTGTAGTATTCGCTCACGCAAGACCCTCTCACATAGAGATGTCGCAGAAGTAAAAAAAATCGCTTCCTGCGTAGAGCCACCGGCTGTCCGTAGTACGTGCACAACCTTGACTTACATAAATACTTTCAACTTCAGACGACACTTCATAGACATTTCACCTGAGTACTTCGATTAGGTCCCCCGCCACACAAACCCTCTCGTCACAAACGCAGTGGCTACGACCTCATCACGAGTACTGTGAAACACTACCAGCAAACACACTCTCAGACACGACACCGCACATCCGTTGTAGGGACACGCAGACGCCCTCGGGGACGACTGCGAAACATACACTACAATCGAGACACACGTCAAGTCAAACGACAGCACACATGTCCGACGTCAGAGTCGATCAGATCATGATAATAATAGTTGAAATAACTGTTACAAACACTCTCATATCGGGATGCATCTCTCCCATCTGCGGGAGAGGGAGGAGGCGGGGATCGGTCCCTCTTTAGACCCAAAACTTAGTCATGTCACCAGACGAGCACTCATATGTATCCAGTGAGGCTGTATTGAGCTTCTCTTCGCTTCCACAGCAAAAGATCAGGTCCGAAAAAAGTGACAACTATGCTTTCGCGTTACGTGCCGTTTGTTAGCTTCAGGTGGCCCAGGGCAGTGGAGGTGTGAGCAATACATCTGCATATCAAAAGTGCTGATGTGTCCATAAACATAGACGCACGTGCTTAGGTTGGGTAGCAATGAAAAGGCTCCGGCATCTTGTTTGCGCCCTCATACTACATAAAAAAACAAATATCAAGACAAAAATTGAAAATATCAACCATCTTCATTACTGGTGACGTGACAAATTCTCAGCTGGATGGAAACTGACACTACACAGGACGAGGATAGCTGGAAGTAACAGTAATTTTCTATAAACCTTTGCACTATGTATTTTGTCACTGGAGATGACACTTGACCTATTTCGTATGGAACCTATGTCAAGGAAGTGGTAGATTTATTTGCTGACCGTTTAAAAAATAGCTTTCATTAATATATACAAAATATTTTGAATAAAAGCATTTTCATCATCACAGACAAGGACCGTAAAAGAATAGGCGATGGGCTAGCAGATTATGATTGTACCAATGTGCAAACTGGAACAGTGCGATTGCATAGCATGGGATACAAATTTACTACTGCTTCCCCACCAAGATTACAATATGTTGTGCATTAGAGAGAGGCCGCCTTGTAATCTAGAGGTAAGTTTGTTCAGCCACAGACAGTTCCCGAGTTTGAATCCAGCATGAATCAAGTGTTCCATTTTATTGACGCTGCAACAGCCCTATGCCTCGGAGAGCGGGTCAAGTCGTAGGTGTTGCGCCTGATTTTTCTCCGGTCATGTCGGGTCGCAGTCCCATCAGTCGGAGAGTGAGTGAGATAGAGCTCTTGTGTCTGCGCAAACACTTATGCACTATAACGTCCTGCGCAGACCTCTCCTCCATGGAGGTGGCTGCTGTCGCTTTAGTCGTAGGGCGATATTATTATTACATTAGAGATAATACAAAGTTACTCACGGTTACGCTTCGGAGTATCAACAGTCTTCTGTAAGAAAAAATAAACATATTTAAATATAATTTCTTTACAGTATAAGGGGGCAAATGTGCAGTCGGGGACTTTTGATGACTACCGAAACCAATGGACGTCAACATAATTATTATGCATTTTTTACTCTCATTCACACCTCCCTTCCAACGGGCGACAGGAAACTAACAAACAGCACGAAATAAGACGTTGTCAATTTAACGTAGCGTATCTTGTGAGCGAGAGCTACTATTATTTATGATATAAAAATGTTTTTACTGTTTTTGGTTCTCGTGTTTATAGCTACATAAATAATTTCTTTCATGTTCTCTCAACAAGGCTGTTTTCAATAATTCTACATTGTTTTATCTCTGACCTTTGTATTATCACGAAGAGGTCAAAAGGTCACATTCGATTAGCGGATACTTCTGAATCATCTTAAAATTGCTATTCGACTTTTGCTGATCTAACATATCCATTTATTTACGTTAATGTGTTGGAAGAGGCGGTGTCATTAATGCATTGACTTGGAATGGGGCTGGCACCTCTAGCTTACTTGTGCGATCTAACGGGAACCTGCGCAATGTGATTTTTTTGCTGACTGCCAGTTTTAGTAAAAAAGAGTTTCTGAATAGCCCAACGGGAAAATGCCAAACCTAACCGCCTCCCTGGCTACGGGTTTGCCGGTATTTAGCGACTTTGCAATCTATGTATATGATAGTATTTTTGTCCAAAGACATTAAGCAAAAGAGGAATTGATGTTTGAGGTTTATGTGAATGTTATTATTACAATCAAATTTCACGGATTTTGTCGCGGTTTATTTAATTATTTGAATGGCAATGAGTTTAATATTTATAAACCATACGAATCATCTTTATGTTAGGTATACATTTCCTATACACAATTTCTGGACGAGAGAGCAATTTATTTTTTTACGCAAAATATGATATACAAACATGAGGAAAGCTAGACATCAATATGAGAAAAACTACTTAGTATATTATGTTTATATGACCAGTGTAAAGAATAAAACTCTAAGCCTATTAGTCAGAATATACCATGTAAAAGTCAGAATACCCCATGTATTCTGATATTTGATAACACAATGAAACATTGAAACATAGTTTGTGAATTGATGGAACTGTGCCTGGCTACAACCCAAGCACAGTTCCAATTTAAATAAACATAATCCATTCACCAAGCAATAACAGCACCCTTAAAAATGATGCAATCTATTGCAATGGATTCAATTTGGTAACACAATTTCTTTGCTCCATTACTGCATTCAATCTAAAGTTTACTACTTTGTATACAGTCTTTGTTCACGGTTAATGTTGCTATTTGTTAATGTGTTAAATTAAGGATCTCAGGAAGTTTGCACCCATTAGATCTGCAATGTTACTTAAGACCATACCTCCCCACATAAGTTCCCTATTATTTTATTTTTTTTGGAGCGTCCTACTACACGATGGCGGTACTACTCGACTTGCCCAATAGTTCATCAGAATAGTTAAAAAATAAGACTTGCATAAAAGAAAACTTCCCTAAAATCATTCATAATTAATCATCAATGTAATAAATTTATATGCCAGGATAGCTTGAATGAGTTAATTACACCTAACTATACCACAACAAATTTGCTTCAACTAGACTAGACTTACCGATTTCAAAGAATTTAGCTTATCGCTGCCACACATGCCAATGATACTGCACATGGTTTCCGGGGTGGTGGCAGACAATAATACATGGGAGATGTAGCTTTCCAGGCCTTTAGTATTATCTTTGCAAAGCTGTGCCATTTGTGGATATGGTACATCTCTGCACTGGGTATTCATGCGTGCAGCTAAATATTCCTGTAAAAAAGTCTATTTACTATATTGGCAATATGATTTTTTATTTATGATTCTTTCTGTTACGATTTTATGCAGGTTACTTAAGTACACTAGTTTATTAATAGTGTGAAATTGCGCAGCAGTATCTAAATAACAAAGTTTGAGCATAAAAATTAAAATGTATTTTACAATATAATACTATCATATTATAAAATGTTTGCCTACTTTATGAAACATAAGGATTAACTTGTTTGTTTACATCTACACATAAAAAGTTTATTAAAGTATATTTTATATAATTATGTAAATTAACATAAATTACCTCATTAATAAGATCCTTAACATCCTTCATTTTCCTAAAGAATTGCACAAACTTATCTGACACTTCATTGGAGGTGTAATTTGAGTTTTTCAATTCCCATTCAGCGGCAATGCAATGTCCCACTGCACCACATTCTGCTGCTTTCCTAAATAAAAATGGAATAATATATAAATAATAAATACATAAATGTGTTACATAAATGATATAGATTCTAAATATATCAACAAAACAAATTATTTAGATTATTAAGAGTAATTTAGAAAAACAGAATATTTAACAAAAGATAAGAATACTTGAACTTTAAGGGCAATGTGCGTAAAACTTTAATGATAAATACATGATTGACAATTGTCTCATAATTTTTTAACTTTTAGCACTCATATTATAATGGAAAGTAATACTAAAGCACTATTAAAACAAATAAATAAAGCATTTTACAAATTTTATTGTATAATTAAATGTATTCAAAACAAACATTTAAAAATTTTATCTCTATGTACTTGTTGATTATACTTACTTCAAACTTTCACACCAGTATCCAGGACCCTTATGGCATTCTTTGGGAATCTGTCGGGCGCTACACAAATCTAAGCAGAAATGAGAACATTATTTCCTATAATTGTTGCTTTTCAAATTCAGTTTCTTAAATTTCAAATAACATGATGTTAGGGCACACAATACTTACATTACATCATGTCAACATTACTGGTTAAAGGGAATCAAAATGAACCATTTGGGCAGTGGGGTAGGAGGATGAAAGAACCTGAGAAATCCTTTGTTGTATGTACCATATATAATAATATGAATAACCTCAGTGTGGATGTGTATGGGCACTATTAGTCACTAAAAGACTTAGCTTGTTTGTCTCCCATGTAAAGAATAGGTACTATATTATGATGTAGTACTTATTTTTAACTATATTCAGTTATTACTAATCTCGCGAGTATGCAATCAGTCTTATCATTTATTACGTATTAATTATCCTCAAATAATTGAATACCTTTATGTAACAAATGTTATTATTCAATTTATGGATTCATTATATATATAAATATTATCATACAAAGTACGGATTACTAATATAGTATTTGTAATTAAGTGACCAAAAAAAGAACAAAGAATGCTATGTAACTAATGATATAATTTTCAATTTTTAATTTAATTATAATAATTAGAACAGTTCAGTCATTGCTAGTAGTTGTTTTAGAACACGTAAACGTATACGGTTATGATTTCGTACAAGTACATTTCGACTGGTTGTTATTTCAATTATTACCTACATAAAACAGTGCAATCTGACGAATGTATAAACTTTAAACAAGTAATTATATCCTTGATTTTAGTAATTTATTCAGTTTCCTATAACAAGTGATTATAAATGAACAATGCTATCAATGCTTAACGTAACCAGCAATAACAAATACTTACTGGAACAACGAAGCAACAAAGCTGCGTATAGACAAACAGCTATTGCGTTTGTCATTTTGAAACGAAAATCTCAATTTATTCACGTCCGCACTTGATCACTGAATTTAGATGACTGATTACACTACCCAATAATTTTCACTTCGTTTGCAAGCTTTTATTGCGTATGTAGTTTACTTGTGGCCGCGGTCGTTCCCGATGATATCGAATATTTTTTGTGTCAATCTGTTAATGTCAAATAATACTTGTCAGCTGTCAGATCTCAATCGTCTAATTGTCTATTCTCAAATCATAGCCACAGGTTGACGAAAATCAAGTAACTACTACGATTTACAATGGATACGCAAATAAATAAACACAATTACACTGAAGTAATCTAAACTTATATAATAATCTATCGCTGCAAAATAAATTCAACCTTTTCTTTTTGTACCCAGTATAACATATCACTAAGAATGAAACAGTTTTGATATTCTAGATGACAGATGGTGCTCTATTGAGGCAAGTTATATTTTCCACAAACCTAGTCACAAAATTATGTTTACGCTATTCAACGATAGGTAGCAATAAAATAAGAAAATATATAATTATAATATACAGTTTATGATCATACGTTTTATGTTACGATTTAGGTATTTTTATAGGCTTATGTTCTAATATCTAGCAGAGATGCACTTAATTTTTTTCTGATATAATAATGTAAACTTCCTTTCGATTGCATGACATAAAGATATGCGAATTCTGTTAGCCTTCCTTGTTAAATAGATGTTTTCTTTGCTGAGGCATTTATCTAAACATCCGATCGTAACTTTTTATGTAATTGTACAGGTCCTTAATTATTCAAATAAATCCACAATTTATCAGCTCAGTCCCAACACTGTACAGACCCGGTTCTCCACCATCTTCGTTGTGTAGTCTGTGCGTGTCCACTTTTATCCTAAACATTACAATTACCGGTACCTACCAATTAAAATGTTTCTTGGTACTTACCCTAAATACAAGTTCATTGTTTATTGCATTATGAATTACTGCATGTCATAATGAGATGACATCAATAGTTAGGCGTGAAACATATCATTTGTGGGGAAATAGAACATCAAAATTAAAACGATATTATATTGATAGGTTTTTAAATAGTAACAATTCCGCTTAGGTTTTGCATGGATATTCCACGCATTTCGTGAAAAATGTATAAAAATAATGATTATTTTTATAAATTTTTCACGAAATGCGAAATGCGATTTACAAAAATATAAAAATAGATGTTTAATTTCGACCCCGTAAGCATTACACGCAATGACAACAAATTGAGTTTATGACAGAGCAACGTCTGTCGAGACAGTTAGGCATCAATAATTACTGTAGTTAAATGAGGATTTACTTTGATTTTTTCACATTTTGGTTACATTATCGAAGTTTTCATAATGATCAAAACCGTTTAATAAATGCTGTTATAGCTTATGTTCATCGTTGATTAGGTAGGATTCTAATGAAAAAAGAATTTCAAATCGGCCCAGTAGTTTCGGAGCCTATTCAATGCAAACAAACAAACCAACAAACAATCAAATGTTTCCTCTTCATAATGTGAAGAGTATAAATATAGACGAATCCTGATTACTGCCTTGAGGAAGTGGCTCCACGTACTTTAAACTAAACCAGTAAATTATTGCAGATGTATGTACTGTTTCAGAAATACAGGTCAGATACCGCTTAGCCAAAGTCATAACCATAATATATTTTGGATTAGGTTCTTAATGATTTTTAGGGGACAAACGTGAGGTCAGAGCATTTTAATGACTGCCGACGCCCATGCATCCACATAATTGATATGCAAATTGTGTTGTCTTCCTTCCTCCATCTTTCCAATAGGCCAATTTACACAGTCGATTACACTAAAGCAAATTAAAGTTGTAGTTTTTCGTATTTATGTTACTCTTTCAGTAAAACAATTTGTAGCGACCAGTGATTGTTTATCCAGCATGACTGGAAGAGTAGGTATACAAAACGTAAATATTCAGGTGTGTGTTAGGTACCGATTTATTTTATAACATAAAACGTGATGCTTACGGAGATCGGTAGGCAGATATAGAATGGATTAAAAAAATAAATACTAACTTAAATTGTACCCTTTTTCCGTAGCCAAATGGCAGAAAACGGAACCCTAACAGTTTTGTTATGACCGTCTGTACATCTATATCAATAATCTCCGGGTTAAAAAGGGGTAATTTTTAACCCGGAGATTACGGCACTGCATGATTATAGTTTATAATAATAAAAGTAAAGGTTAAAATATAATACACATACCTATGTGTATTTTATAAACTGCTACAAAATTATGTAGTATGATTTTGAAAGATAAGAATAATTAAAAAAATATCGAGAAATTAAATAATTCCATATATGTAACTGAGGGATGATAAAAAAACATCGACAGAGCCTAGCCGTGTGGGGGTGTCATTAAATTGGTCTTTGCAAATGATGTGAAAGTTTCTAGGAAATATTATTGATTGCGCACATAATTTGCGGGATATTCGCTTCTAACATAGAAAAAAATATCTACGCCGTCTTTTAAATTGCAAAGATAATAAAAAAATTACATTATACAATTCAATAAAAATGAACAAATTTGAATTGGTAGTTTAAGGGAGGTACGATTTTTTTGGCTAGCTGCTACGGAACCCTTCATTTGCGAGTCCAGCTCGCTCTTGGCCGGTTTTTATTTTTATATAAATGTATGCACCCTTTGAGCCTCCGAACTTTCGGGACGAATGCTCTTAGGTTTCCCCACCGCACACTACGGTGCACGCTCATTAGAAGTAACTCATTCAGTCAAATCAAAACATCAAAAAATTTCGTAGAAAAAGCATACAACAGCAGACAGCCAGAGAGACTGCTGATAGAGGTAAAAAAAACTCGAGACTATTAAGAACAACGACCTGTATTTAGTAGCACGTGCCAGTAGCTTCGCGTAACTGCTACGAGTTCGCGTACTCCACGTAGCCATGTCTCACAGGCAAGTGGATCTAGCCCCCTAACTTAACGTAGACCCCTAGCTCTAATTTCCTGAGCTACATGGCATGTTGCTGACACGAATTTTTAATATTTTCCCCTGTCCATATAACAAATAATGAATGATAAAATAAAGGAGGGGGAAAAAAGTTACTTAATTGTTTTTTTTTGTCTATTGTTAACATGTATACTGTCTTTAACAATCGTATTCTTTTAAAATTTCCATTTTTATTTTATATTTTATTTTAATTTTTCCTTACACTTGTCATCATTATAAATTCATGCACATTTCTCTGCAGGCTGGGCCTGCGCAATGTTGTATCAAATCGCAGAACCCGCGAGGTCCACCTGATAAAAATACCAATAAACCTCAGAAAAACAGGAATCTTCGAATCAAGACAGACCATTCAGGAAAAAAAAATCGCGACGCTCTCCTTGCCTCCTTCCCTCCAATGGACACCGGGCGACAGAATAGCGGTCACTTTACGGCGGTGTCGTGTGAGCGAGAAATATCTCCCCGGTCGTGATGGCCCAATTAGGCTGCAAAGCAGCATTATACTACATCTTACTTGAGCCCAAAAATCTTTACAGTAGTTTTTATTTTCAAAAAGCACAACGGGTCGTATACGCATTCAAGTAAAGCTATTGTTCTTTAAGAAATTTCCGAAGATAAAAGATTTCTTTAAGCAATTCCCTGTTTACCTTCATCAGGTACTGTTGTTAATCCACTTTGAAGCTTTGATATGAAGGACATTGCAGGGGTCGCCCCTTTTGATAACTCTCATCGTACGCTGATCATTATATGTTCTACACATCAGAGTAGGTTCTTATTAGGAAGTATACAACAATTTACCGAAACCATCTCAACCAGAATTGTGAGACAGCACCAGGCTCCAGCTGAGGAATAAGTACAATATAGGCAATGAGAACGGTCGATGCTACTATATCTGTCCAAAAGAACGCCGAAAGAACTACAATAACAGTAAATGAATAAAAGAGTGATTTAATGGAATGAATTATAAAGAAGGCTATCGGACAGGGCAGCGAAATTACTATTTGTCTTGTGGACTTTCTCGGAGACACAATTAGAAGGTTTCCCTCGGGGAGCCAGGTCCGAACTCGGTTCGCGTAATAAAATTAAGAAGACGCCTCGGGTGTGCGGTCTCAGTAAGTCGATGCCTTTGGTGAGCATAAAACAAATCCGCTCCGAGCCCGGCCCGTAAGAACAGAAGTTTTTGGAAGCGGTGGAGTATCCCTTTTTATTTTTTTAGTTTGATATTTTACAAAATTAATGAATTTAACGGTGTAGTGAATCGGGAAATAAGAATTTGTTTGCATGGATGATTCAAGAACCCGTGTAATTTTTTATCTCCCGGAGAATAGGTCCCCGCAGATAAATAAATGATGATGATGTATATGTCTTTTGCTATGTCTAGAACACAAATTCGATGATATATGCAATACCTACTTATATTTTCTCTCCAGTCCGGGTACCCATGAACCGCGCGAAACGCAACATTAAAAATTGCGTGTATTTACAATTTATACATAGCCATTACACCTCCATAGGAATCTGCTCTTAATTATCAGTTAATAAAGCTAATTAAATTATAAGCAACGTTTACTTGATTTTAATGATATAAGACGATACCTGACAAAAATGTAAATTTAACAAAACTAAATAATGCCTCAGTAAAATAATAATAAAAATTTACCTAAATAAAATAATAGGAAAATAGTATATAAATTTTATTTATTTATTCAAGTGTTTATTTAAATCCTCTTTAGTTCACTTTACTTTCAGCCGTAGCGACTCAAGTGCGTGTGGCACCCCCAGTTGTGGTACAAATCGGGAGCCCGATTGAGCTCTCTTACACATATGTTCACTACCTCTGTAAAATAAAAAAAAATGAGAACCATGGAAGTCTCCATTACCGGCCACGTACACGTTGTCCATATTCTAAATAACAGCTCAATGGCGCGGTCGTCGTGTCCTAACGCACTGACATGCTTGTTTGTTCCTACTCTATACCCACGTGACACGACTGCCCACGTTCACCTTACACTTTTCCTTACTTCAACTTACTGCTTATAGACGCTTTGGGAAAGTACTTGAAAAAATATGTCTCTGTAATGTTTTCTATGGAGCTTCGCGCTTTCGCTACCCGGTACCGTCCAATTTGTTGAGTTAGGTTATAAATACACTGTTTTTATATATAAAAGCCTCATGTCACGATGTTGGAGCACGATGTACACCGAAACTATGGAGCGCTTTTGATGTCATTTGGCATACCTACGTGTGAAAATTAATCCAAATTATAATAGGCAAAATTTTACTTAAATGATAACAACCACATTAAGGCGTCTCCGTGTGAGCTAATATTACTACTTTGTTTCAGTTATTGTACTTGGTGTCTTATGAATAATGCGTTAAAAAGTAATTGTTAATATTTTTGGGATAGTTTAAAGAGAAGAGAGTTCAGAAGTAGTATTTTTCAATCTACTGAATAGATTCTCATTTCTCATGCCGTTTCACCTTTGAATAGAGCAATTCCTGAGGAAGGTTTTATTGTATAATTTAATGGTAGTTATAAATAATAACAATTGTAGTGACTGAATTGTCTACGGAAAAACCGGAATCCTTATGAGATCGCTTTGTTGTCCGGTTTAGAAGTAAAGTTCGTACCTCCCGTTGGTACGAAACCTTAGTGTGTGAGCGGGGTCATGTGAGAGAGAGGTCGTGAGAACCTCCCCAGTCGCTGCACTGCAGCATAGCACTATCTTTTTATATTTACAGCTACTGTGTCCACAAATTAACTCCTTTCTTATTTTTTTTGTGTGGAGTATGCTTAGGTAATGCTCGCATAAATTCCTATTCATAATTTGCACACAACTTCTTGGAATTGTAGAAAATATCCTTTTTTTGCCCAACCATGAGCTGTGAATGAGAAATGACT
>JAFELO010000800.1:111613-122384 GCA_017140195.1 Eumaeus atala
CATACTCACACGCAAACACACACCCACACGCACACACACACACACACACGCACACACACACACACACACACACACACACACATACACACACACACACCTTTGTAATATGTACATGTATTCAAGGCACATAAAAATGTTTAGCGTAAACCTTCACAGCATTAGAAAAGGTCCTCCAGCAGTCTCGCGAAACTGAAACTAAATGAATGGTAAATGTTCAATCTCACGTGAACGTCCCCGAGACAAATGGTGGCTATTATTCAAGACTAGGGACGTACTACCTATTCAGATATTGAGATATTAAATTAGCCGTGAATAAGCGAATTGTAGATTTAGGATTTTATTGCGCACTGTTTACGTATTCTGTTTATTTCATTAAGAATTTGAATTGATTTACAAAAAATACGATACATGGAATAAAGGAATATAATCTAATAGGAGTGCCTAAAACATATTTTAGAGTACCTACCCAGTGTCAAAACGAATATACATATCTGCCACTGCTATTTTCTGACGCAGTCGGGTAGACCTTTTCGAGCGTAGATCTGTGTGTAGATGTATATGTGATCTGCTACAGCCTGAATGGGTTGACGGATTTTAACAAATGAGGTGTCGATGACGAAAATAATGGAAGGGGCTGTCAATTCGGTCGGGTTAGCTGTTTTACAATGCATAATAACACTGTCCTGTCGATACAGGATCAATGTTTAATTGTAAGTTAAACTATAAATATATTAATATTTTATCCTTTATAGTTTGTATATTTCTATATTTTTTTTACCAGAGGAGTTTTTACCTGTCAAAACTTCTAGAAGATATCAATAAACAAATCACGTTAAGTAAATTAGTAAAAAAGAAACCTTGAACCAAGGCTAACCAACCATAAGGCTACCAGTCTCCTATTTTATTAAATCTTTGGAACCAGTCCTCGTAGAATAAACTACCTCTAAACCTTTACGTTACATGAAAAGTTTATTATTAAAGCAGAAGGCAATCTGTACAACGTTTTAATGTATTATGTAGAATTATAAAGGCGTCGAGCCCCGCTTACTTCTTATGATTTATTCATGAGGAAGAACAACGTTAAATTTGAACATGCCTACTTGTACGGGGGCATTTCGGTGGAAAACGTCAGACGTTTTAAGTGCTTCATTTGTTTTTCACAAAGATTTATTGGCAACTACATAGTTAATTTTTTTTAATTCCATATTTATAAATCTATTATCAGTCGATTAACAGAGTCACAAAATTATTTTAGTCACAACAGAAAACAAGAAATTAAAACCAATTTAATTTGGATCAATTTCTTTTATTTTGAATTTTTATTTTGTTGTATTTACTGTGACTCAGAAAAACAAGAAGTTATAATTGAAAAGCGTGTGATAGTTGAGGAATAATTCTCATATTTCTGGCCAAAGCTGCAGTCATTTGTAATCATCGTATGCTCATGCAATCACCGTCGTTGCGATATCGCTTTAAATCAAGTTAAAATTCGATTCATACAAACATGTAATAAATCTAGAAACGAAGTAACTACAAACCTTTATAGAGATATCTTTTCTTAAGATAAGGTTGAAGTGTCGAATTAAGAGTGAGTTATTTGTACATTGGCCCGCAATTCTCTTTTATTTTATTGACCATTCTCTTCTCTCTGTTAGATAAGTTGATAACCAAAAGGAAGCGATGGCAAATGGCAAATCATTGTCGCTAATAGAAAACACTGGATCTCTAGCCACTCTTAATAACGTCATCTTCCAATTCACATCCACTACGGAATGCCATGACTTCTATCGTATTATCCTGATACAACGTTAGTAATCTGTTTAAAGTTGAAATTGAAATGATTTTACATAATTTTCATTAAATATTAACTACAGGCTTCTAGCCTTTATTTTATGTAGTGGGGCTTGAAAATGGTGCCATCTTATTTTGTGGTGGGCAAACTATTAGCCGGATTGAATACGGTTGAAAGAAATTACGTCAGAAAGAGTTCGCCGTTTTACGATATTCAATGAAGCTAGCCATAAAGTGAATAACTTTACGCCTTTCTGATACGCTTTAGTTCCTAATTTTAACACTTGCAGCATTGATTGACATGACAACAATAATGGCGTCGGTTGTAGAATACAGAGAAATAAAAATGCTATAATACCCAGATGGCTTCGAAAATATAGGCGAGAGCGCAACTCCCGACTGAGCATTTGTGGTTAGGCTATTTTTTTATTTGCACTCGAAACACTTAGCCTAACTTCACACTTGTATCGATTACTATATCTGTCTAAAACTAAGAGGTTCGATGAGGCTAAACGTCAGCCGCCATATTGAAGAACATCTCGTAACGACAATCCAGATAATCGTTCGCCCGTCACAAAACAAGACGGATCTGTTTATGAAAATGGCTAGCCGTAATGTTATATGGCGATCAGTACTACACTTCGACATGTACATGCCTTGTACCGATGGGAATGACATGAATGACACATGCACGATTCCTGGCACAATCTGGTCAAGCTATTGACACATACACTTGCCGCGCTTCAGTCAAATATAAAGTATTAATTGTAATCCTCTATATTTACTTTATTGGTACATTATTATTCATTACTAAGAGTTTCACTAATTACTTTTTGAAAATTTATCTGTTTCAATCGGAGTTCAGTTAAATGAAAATAATACGGTACAATGGTGTACATATTTCAGTCCTCCTGCCGAGCTTTGAAAACTGTGCAAATTTATAAACAAATATTCTTCAAAGAGAACTCTTTTGAAGTCGGGAACAAAGCCAATCCCACGCGGTTATCTGTGATATTCTCAAACAAAGTCGTACCTTATTCGCAAACATCGAATCCTGCATTCAATACAGTGTGAAACGAATTTCAAAGGATAGATAATTTCGTAGCGAAAGAAATAGGACGGAGGGAAAAAAATATAAATTGAATAGTCGAATACACGCATCCCGGAATTACCATAAAGGCAACTGGGATCAAGCTGGATTCCACTACGAACTTTTTTATTTTCCTTCCACCTCTAAATCTCCCAAGGAAATCTTCGCGAATCTGCAAATGTTGATTTGATGATGTCGACGCGCTCCGCTACGCGCGTAGCCGCTCTACGTCACTACGTTGATTTCTATTGACAATGTTTGCAAAATGGATTGAAAATGAAATTAAGAACGTTCAGAATTGTTTCGACTTTATCTTTCCACATTGATGATTTTATACACAAGTTGATAGATTAGTTTTTTGTTTATTAAATTGTGAATATTTGAAAACGTGTTTGGCAATAAATACTTTGATTTATAAAGTGGTACTCCATTGCTACCGAGTCGGACAAGCACGACCGGTGTGATAAGCTTCATTCATACATATATATATTGTTGAGCCGATTTTAATGAATTTGGCGTGGAGATAGACTAAGAACCGATTTAAAATATAAGCATATTTAAACTACCTACGAATAAGACACGATCTTTCGATTCGGGAAAACGTATGCAAAAACACGTTTATATTATACTACTTTAGTACTTGATCAATAATATAAATCTTCATTCTAATCCTGATAGATAGTGAGTAGAACTGCATAGGCAGCTTTATTAGAGCTGAGGAAGAGGAAACGCGCCGAACTGTCTTTCAAAGGTCTGAAACAGGAAATTAGTATTTGTTAAAAATCGCTTAAATTAATTACACGAGTTTACTGAATTGAGTATTCGCATAGTTTGTATGTGTTAAGACGTTTATAGTCGATATACTGCAGTAGATTTTGCTTTTAATTCCTAAACAAAGAAATATTTTCAATAAACTTCTGTAAAATATTGCTGGAGAAATAAAGAATTTCTTGTCTGTGTCAAGGAACTCCACAAATTAATAATAATATCGGCCTGTATTTCGACCACGGCGGTCAACTCTATAGAGACTCTACAATTGCGCTGTATATATTATAGCGCACAAATGTGTCCGCAATATTTTGTTGTGATATTGCATTATTGTTACATATAATTGTATTACTATAATATATAGGTACGGTATTCCGACACGACCGGAAAGAAGTTAGGCGCAGGACCGACGGCTTAATGTGTTCTCCGAGGCACGGGCGTGTAACGTCACCAACTTCCCGACTTCGGACTGTTATTTATCATCATTATTTCATCATTATCAGCCCTTCTCGGTCCACTGCTGGACATAGGCCTCTTTCAACGAACGCCAAGACGACCTGTCTCCTGCTACTCGCATCCATCTCGGACCGGCTACTGCACGGAGATCGGCTTCCCACCTGGTGAACGGTCGACCAACATTTCGTTTTCCTAAACGCGGCCTCCACCCTAGAACCTTACCGGCCCATCTGCCATCTGTTCTTCTGTGTGTGTGACCAGCCCATTGTCATTTCAGCGAGCTTATTCCAATACGAGTCCAAAATTAAGAGGCTTTGGCTTCGTAGGTCATCCATGTTTCGGCTTCGTAGGTCATCACGGGGAGAAAGCATTGATTTTATACTTCTGTCTTCAAGCTCTACGGTATAGGCGACATAAGCTTCCAGAAAACCGCCCAACGCAACTGAATTCTTCTATCGGCATGCTCCTCGAAGTTATATCTACAAAATTGCAATAGTTGTCCGAGATATACTCGTCTACGACTTCGTGAATAGCACCATCGACGCCGACCGGCCTAGGGAGAACGTGTTCGTTGGACATGACCTTTGTCTTTTCCAAGTTTATCAGGCTAATATGGCGGGAGACTCATTTTGGCTGTGCAACATTTCCTGCAGGCTCTCCAACAATTCGATCAACACAACGATATCGTCGGCAAAACGAAGATGTGAGAGATACTCGCCGTTAATATTTATGCCGCATTCTGCCCAGTTTAAAGTCTTAAAGGTGTCCTCCAAAGCATTAGTGAACAGTTTCGGTGAAATAACATCCCCCTGGCGCACTCCTCGATGCAGTTGTATTGGCCTTGTTTGATCTCCCGGAATCAGACTGAAAGCAGTGTCATACAATGCTCTCAGTACTACGACTATCGACCTGCCATCGCTGTAAAGCTTCCAAAACAGCCCAGATTTCGACCGAGTCAAGAGCTTTTTCATAGTCCACAGAGGCAAAGCACGGTGGCTGATTGTATTTATGTGCATTTTGTACTACTTGCCTAATGGTGAAAATGTGGTCCATGATGCTAAATCCTCTACAAAATCCAGCCTACTCCGGTGGCTGGAAATCTTCAAGCTCTGTGGTGAGACGATTCCTCAGGACTCTTGAGAACAACTTGTAAATATGGCCAAGAAGTGTCTGTAATTTTGAAGAAGTTGTCACCGTTCGTAAAAAAACAACACAACGTCGTTTCCAAGCCATGACTTAGGAGGTTCGCCCCGCTGAAGAACAAAATTAAAAATCTTTTTTAGCTCTTGATTACAGGTTCGCCTCCTGCTCTAAGAAGCTCGACTGTGATTCCGTCCTTTCCCGGGGCCTTTCCATCTTTAAGCTGCGCAAGAGCCAGACAAATCTCACTCAAGTTGACGTCTGGCAGATGGTCTGATAAATGTCGTGTTAGGTCTGCACGTGTATAGAAAGCTTCAATCTCAGATAAGATCCCAGGGTTAGAAGAAACGGTAACCCCAGAATCAATCCTAACCTTTGTCAAATGACTTCTTCCGAGCTTCTTCGACCTTTTATTCTGCTCAATCGCTTCGGTAACACGTTTGCGTATTTGAACTGTGAAGGTCTCTGTGTATTAGTTTGTCGATTCGCGTCAAAAGAAGCCTGTCATCCGCAGACATAACGTCTCCATTCCTCTGCGTTCCCCCATAAACCCAAGCGTCTCATCTGAGAGCTTAGCCTTTCTGCTCGTATTACTCCTACAATATCCTGCACCTACGTCCCGCATGAAATCAGTCACGCCACTCTTGGCCTCGTCAATTGCCATTGTAGCTTCCTACATATCTAGGGCATCGAAGCGGTACCTTAATTCCAGTTGGAATTTTTGGAATCTATCATGGTTCGTTGGACGTTGGTTCGGAGTGTTCACTGTCCTAATCGGACACGCCCGCGTCGAAAGCCTATATTCAGAGAGCCTCTAACCAATCGGTCATCACTTCGGATGTTAAACCTGTTGATCGCGGACACATCCCTATAGCATATACTTTCGGTCCGTCGGCTGTTATTAGAAGTTGAAAAATCTCAATATAATTTTGCTCGGCCCGGGACTCGACCTCACAACTTTGGTTGAACATGCTTACCACTAGACCACGAGGCAGTTCAACAATTATATAATAAAGTATCACGGGTTACAAAATAAAAACGACGTATTAAAGGTCATTATCGAAGACTATAAATTAATTATTCAGATAGTCCTCTATCTCCGTATGCAGAACGAAATGAACCTCCCGAAACATTTCGTGAACTAACGACCGTGAGCAAAAGGTTGCGGACGGTGTAGGGATTACGATGCTCATCCATTGCGGTCATTAAGACACATTAGGTACCATCCCCCCCACCCCCTCCCGCTTCCCCTTCACGCAAACCCGCTTTTTAATTCAACTTTCCTCCTCAACCAATTTGCATGATTACTTTCGTCTTTATTATCTTTCTCGGCACGAGTTTTGTTTTTTACCAATTGATATTTGGACCGTGGAAATCTGTCTATAATTCAGCATGTCATCATTATTGTCATCATCGGAAGCGTTTATTCTTTCATTGATGATGGCGAATATTTATAAATTATGCTGGAATAAACTACATAAAAGCTAATTGTCCTGCTTGGCGGTGAAGTGGCGGTACAGGTTAGATGCTAACCTAGCATGTGACCTGGTTAGATGCCAGCCTGAACAGTCGATTAAGTGCAAACATATGCTAAACTACTGACATGCATATACTTATTCTGGATATAGATATTGTTGCAATGAATAATATTACATTTTAACTTTGTATATCTGTCATATTTATACGATTTTTCATTGTGCTTCATCATTTCTGGCGCCAATAATTGTACAATATTCAGCGATGTTAAAGTGGGGAGATAACGTGAACAGAATGGCTGTAATTGCTTTACACAAAGTAGGTACAAATGAAATTTTTAAAACCCCTCCATACACAACATCGGGAATTGTCTATCAAGATTAGTATCTTTTTAGAAGGTATTAAAGTCCTAAATAACACCATGTTAAATAACCAAGTATAGTCCTTTCAGCAAGACTCGGGCCAAATCATAAACCTCGATCTACCCAATCTTGGTTAAAACGAATGTTCCGGATTCGATCGGAGCTAAAGACTCCCTTCATCTAGCCCTGGCCTCAATACGCTGGATTATGTTTTATGGTCAGTTATAGAGCATACAGCTCAATTCATACGATTGACGGTGAAGAATTTTCCCATGGAAAGAGTGCGTGCTTCTATTGATAACTAGCCTCAATATTTAAAGAACTTTATTGCAGCCACTTCGAATAAGCTTCATATATTTTGAATTGTTTTATATTAGCGTGTTAAGCTAACACACTGTAAAAGTAATCGTCACCTCGTTTCACATTAAAAAATCATGTTATTTTTTTTATGAGAAGTCTGGTCATAATTACCACGTCCAAAAGACAAATTCGCAATCTCTGTAACATTATAATTATTTTAAGTACTGATGATATTAACGTCAACATTTTAGCTTTTATAATTTCACTTAGTATACCTTGCCATAGACTAAGTAAAATTCATCCTTCTACATCTATTAATAAAGTCTAGTTTTATTCACACATTTGAGCAGTGCAACAAATTAGTGTAGAATGACTTTTACGCGACTGAATAAGCATAGTAGCTGTCACTATTCAAACAAGTTTATTGTTCTGTCGCTCGAGCTCGACAGAACGTGATAGAATTAAATTGGGAGCATCGCTGCTCTGTTATGTGGAAAATAATAACAGCGAGTGGCTGATATCGGAGGTCTTTTCACGCGCCGGTGGCAGGGGTCTCGTCTAATGGAAATCCAGCCAATGATAATCTGTTTTCTACACCATTAATCCTGAGCTAAGTCTTAGTACAATCTGTGGCGTCTTGGAAGTGCGCGCCGAGTTTTATGCGCTCGTTAAGGTCCGCAATTTGTGGAGTCGGGCTGTTAAGAGGCGCCCTCGTTCGCTTCAAATCCTAATTCCGAGCGTGGACTGTCTTAATCTTACGATATCGAGCTTGAGGTAATTGTTTTGGAATTGTATAGCCGTCTGTGACGCTACGTGAAAATGTTATGTTACTGATTTAATCAGCGCTGAAACTGTTTGCGTTATATCAAAATTAATTGTGTATATAAAGCTTTATATACACAATTAATTTTGTTACCTAGGCGCTTAAGTTAAGCACATAAGTGACTGATCGTAGAGACTTGAAGTGCTAGTATTAGTAGATCTGATTAGATTATAGTGGTTTTGTATTATTATAATAATAAGCTTACGTAACAACGCTATGAAAGTAATTTTTTACAATGAAGTAAATCATTACTTAAAATCAAAAGTAAATTATTTTTTAAACTCGGATGTGATCGATCGTATGACATTATGGTTAGCCATTTTAAGCAACAGGGCCGTTTTGTTTTGTGGCGGGCTAAAGGTTAACCTCATTGGATATGGCTGAGTGAAATTACACCAGAAAGAGTTTGGCAGGAAGAGGTAGTGCCATGCTACATAGGAGAAGGTAGTGCCATGCGTAGTGCAACGGAGTTGGGCCGGCACGACCGGGGAGGTACCTTTCGCTCACATAATACCGCCGTAAAGTGACATCTTGAGTGTCGAGTTTCGTGCGGTTTGTGAGTAGCCGGTGGCAAATTGGGGAGGGGTGGCGATGGAGAGCAACGTATCGGCACAGTAATTATGAGAGATGTTCACGTTTCGAATCCAAGACGCAAATGAGGAGTTGACAGATTTTCTCGCAGTTCCCCGTCATATTCGATAACAACAACAACACATCTTCACGCCAGCTCCCTAATGGGATAGGCAGAGAAAACAGACTGCCATACATCAAGATCCTTAAACCCTTGCCTTGCCTGCTCCACGTTCATTAGTCTCGTCATACACGCGCCGGTTGCGAGGACTCTTGTCTACTTCATACAGTACCCGATCAATCTGATCGTCTGACACTTTCCACCATAGCTAAGTCATTTTCAATCGTCTATCAATCTATAAATTCGACTAATGGACATGTAATATTGGCTATTTCGAGTGGAAATTACCTCAAAATTCTCTATCCATTATCCGAATGAGAGATAGGATATCGAAAACGGCCGTACATAAGCTCATGTACAACGTACCTTCATGCCTATTATCCCCGAAGAGGTAGTCAGAGGTGTGCTAGTACATCCGCAACTCGTAAGTCCAGTAGATATACTAGAACACCCACAACTAGCCAAGGTACAGAGGCCCATGATGTCATAGGTGGCAAGCCTATGGCCACTTCGGGCACATTCCAATCCCGGACAATGCCATGCATGCTCAGAATAATCTGAAACACATTTAATAATAGATGCCCGACCTGGGAAGCGCCCCCAGGTCCCCCACGCGGCAAACGGTCTTAACAAGCGACACCCACACCGTTACACCACAGAGGCGATCTCATCTCATTTCATGTACAATCGGATCTATTCAAGTTAACCTGACCTACTACAGAGTAGTAAATGCGTAATATACATTTTACTTTCCTTAATTTACTTAATCATGATTTGCTATATCTAAACATGTTAAGCGCCATTGTTCCAAGCCGAAACTGTTACGGCCAAATTACATTATAATTTATATTAATTCTTATTCACCGTGGCGTGTTTATTATAATGTTTCTAAAAACAAAGCGGGCAGCTTGTACGTGTGGTTGAAATGAATATAAATTACGTTTGCAATGTGCTTAATCCCGAAATTAGTTACCCACCGGGTCACTACCGCCCTATATGTGTGATATACAACAGCACCACGTTTTACCAGGGAGCTGGGGAGCAGTTCTTTCTATGTGTTTTGCTCGTGTTACACATTGCAATATGAGTTATATTTATGTATTAATTTTAAGGTGGAATATACATGACTCCTGTGCTATAAGTTATATAAGCTTTAAAAATGTAGACTTCAGTCTCATACTATTTCTGGCTTTGGCAGAATTCAAACAACCAATCGTATAACATATACTGTATGCCTGTATTATTATCAACTGCTTCAGTTGGCCTAACAGTAACGCGTAATAAATCTCTTTTTCGGTGTGTGACCAATACTTCTATGAGAGCTCATTGAGGCAAATTTGTATTCCCATCACCTCAAGTCGGTCTCGGAGGGAGAGCTCCGACTAAGCTACAATGTACCAATTCCATTATCTCTACCAGATACCAGGCTGATTAATAACTGGCCGAAATGACGAGTTTAGGAAAAAGATAGGCAAACAAAATTTATAACATTGTATTCTATCATCTTTTCGAAAGTAGAACGCCAAATTTAAATTTATTCGAACGGATAGAATTTGTGTGATCTAGAACTATCTCTGCCGTAAATTTTCTCAACAATAGAAACACGAAATTCGTGCGGTGATAAAATTTTAACGCTTTAAAAGGAAAACGGCAACCCAGATTAAAATCAAGCTAGGAAGTGTTTTAGGTAATACTGCTCCCGCATTGAGTACATTTCACACCTGGATGGCTGGTTTTAACGTGAGAGACAGAGCTGCGAAGACGCCAACAGGTCTGGCCGTCCAAATGAAGTCACGAATGCGGACATGATCAAAAAGATTTAAAAAATCGTTTTGAATGATCGGCCGAACACGCAAAGATGGCCTCATTCAGCC
>JAFELO010000800.1:122540-150147 GCA_017140195.1 Eumaeus atala
GACTATGTTGAAAAATGAAATTGTTTTAAATAGATTATTAAAGTTTTTCTTTGCCGAAACAGAAAATATGCCAAATAGTTTGGGAAATCCTAACTTGCATCCTCTAAAATCGGATTTTTATGTTTTTTTATAGTATAGGGCGACAAACGAGAAATTGGGACTATTCTACGACTACCGATGCCCAAGAACATCAGCATAATTACTATGCCGATGCGTTGACTACATTTTCACCTCCTACCCATTGGGCCACTGACTCCTCACAAACCGCACGAAACACGACACCGCAGATGTCACTTTATGACAATATCAAGTGAGCGAGAGATACCTCCCCGGACGTGCCGGCCCAATTCCACTGCAAAGCACCATGACACTACCTCTTACTAAAAATGTTTTTTTCAGTGCTCACTTTTAAATCGGTATTAATGAAATAAATAATTGAAAACTTTGTCTTTGACATTCAAGGTTTGATTGAATTAAAAGTACTTTTTTTTTAAGATTAGAAAAGTTACTTACACTAAAACTGCACTAAGTTTCTAAAATAAGCGGATCTGCAGAGAAATGTACAGCCTTCGGCGTGCACAATATAATTCTCAATTAACAGGAGTTTATGTGAGATAAATACTTTTATACAGCGGGTACAAATATAATAACCCGAATTGGCCTCCTTTACGCCTCATCTAGCCCTCGTTATACCCCGCTCGTAAATCTTCGCCCCCCCCCCTGCCACCCTTACCAGTCTCTTGATTTTCGTTTTCCACCACTTGAGTGTTTATACACATTAGATAGCACTCTATGTAATATGCAATGCTAAATTCATATTTATTAGGTAAAAGCTATATTTAGCTTACGACTTCATACTATAATAATTGAATTATTTATTAGACTTGATACTTAATTGTAAAAACCCGATAAGTGTAAAAACCACAGCTTTTTATGAAATAGTTTTTTATGAAAAATACTACAATTATTTTTAGAGTAATTGTCGTGTTATGTGATTTTGAGTTATTTTTCTTAAAATACTTTGTCGCCAATTGGCCACACCGTCACCGTAATAAGTCAGATGCAAAATAAAAAACGAACCAAGAAGCATCGATTAATTTAACATTAACTGGCAAACTTAACATTAAATACAAGTTAAGGTACTTATAACTTTAATTTCTTCTAACCTCCAAACGAAGGGACAAAATAGGATTAACTAATGTCGTTCTTGTCCTTATGTGGGAAGTCTGAATGCATCATTACGGAAACATTCTATTACAATATGCCGGACGTCTTCGATAAAAAGACTAACACGTAATCGTGATGAAATGAGAAGTACCATCGAAAGGTTACGCAGCGAGTTTGGTGGTAGGTATTAATTATTTGGCGGTGAATTGAAATGTATCAACCGAGCCTTGTTTTTGAAGTCATAAAGTAATAATATCTACATCATCATGACAGCTTCATTCCGATAATTGCTTCAACAAACACATCAACTTTACATTTCGATAAAACATACAGTACACAGAATGTTTCTTTTAGTGTAGAAATAACATAATATTCAATTCCGAAAACTGTTATTGTTTTTATTATTTGTTTTCCTAGAGCTGATTACTAGTTTATACTTATTATAAAATAAGGTCTCCTAAAGCTCTGTCTGTATGCGGTCGAGTTTCTCAAAACCTACTGAATGGAATTTCATGAGGTTTTTCCCACGGATTGAGTGATCCCCGAATAACATTTTAGTCTAAAATTATTCATGGGCGAAGCTGGGGCGCTTCCCTAGTAATATATAAAAGGTGACCTTAAATATGAAAATATAATATGATATTATATTAATATTCCTCGTGCCATGTGCTTGCAAACCAATCGATATATAAAAGATTGAGAACAGCTGTATGTTAAATATATCCGTTCGCGGTTCTATTTTATTTATCTTGCCAAATTTGTTCTTGAAATATAACAAAATACATTGTTTCTAGTTCAAATGAACATTAAAACTTAAAAATTAATTTCATATATTTTGCTGTAAATATTTGGCGGTAATATATCCTTTAATGATTTTCGGTCGATATTGATAGATCATATTTTATTTAAAATTTATACAATCGAAACTAAACAATGTACCTACAGTTCCATAAACAGTCTGGACTGCTTGTTATAAGGATATGAAAATAGTATAACAAAAGATAGGTACTGTATAAATGTCAGTATACGGTTTGAGTGTGATATTATTTTGTAGTCAGGCGGCTTCAGGCACGGAACACAATTAACTTGTAAGATTGTCTGCGGAGGCTGCACTCGTACCCTCGCCCTCCTCATCCATCTACCCTCCCTCCGAAACAAAACATCAATAAACTCACCCGTATACACAAAACTGAACCTTACACAAAGTATATAGAGTTAAATATAAAATGGAGTTTGATAAGTTTTATGCGTCGCATTTATTTCGTGTAGGTATAACAGTCCAGTTACCCTTGATTGGTTGTCGTTCCTCTAATCCCGTTTTGATCCTTTCCACCCAAAACCTAGCCCTCGTCGACGTTCAGTTAACTATTGACATGTTGTGTGCATACCTGTTTATAATTCTAGCTATGTTTCGATATTAATTCTAGCTATGTTTCGATATTAATTCTAGCTATGTTTCGATATTAATTCTAGCTATGTTTCGATATTAATTCGCACTATAGTTTTCGTAGAATACAGTGAATAGCTTCTATGCAAATGCTATTTTCCTAAATAAACTTGTGTTTAGCTATGCGAAGCGACGATTTAGCTCGCTAAGTGGCAAGGGGCTGGTCATACACTCAGAAGAACAGATGGCAGACGGGCCAGTAAGGTTTTGAAGTAGAGGGCGCGTTTAGGAAAACGAAGTGTTGTCGACCGTTCACCAGGTGGGAAGATCGGTTGTCATGGCGTTCATTGGGAGAAGCCTATGTCCAGCAGGGGATTGATAAGGGCTGATAATGATGATGATGATAGCTGTGTGGTGTAGCTCTGTGATAATAGGGAAATCAATGTGAAACTGTGCGATTGCATTTGTAGCGATTACACTATTACCATTGATTTTGTTCACAACAGATTGTAACACTATAGTACAGATAAGTGGGCAAATGGTCAGTCTTTTGGATGGCTTGATGACCATTGTTATCCAGCAGTGTCCCCTCTTTCTCACCGCGCCAATCCAATGCTCTACTGGGACCTCATAGACTGCACGAAACACGAAACTATATCTGACACTTTGTAGCGGCAAAATATGAACGAGAGGTACACGCCCGGTCGTTTCGGCCCAATTCGGCTGCAATGGAGCATAGCACTATCTCTTACTGATGCTGCACTGCTACATTGCAGTACTTCCTATTCGCACAACACCAGCAAGTGCTGAGTATGTTGTCGAGTTTTATTCCATTCATGAGAGATCTAGTAGTATTACAACAGAGGGTTTTGGGGTAAGGGAGCTTTGTGACGTACACACCTGAAAATACCTTGACATACAGAACTAGATCATTTAAATAATTGCAGTCACCTCAATGTCAATAATTAAAATGTAATGCTTACTGCGTAGTTGAGAAATAAATTCTAAATAAAATATTATGTATAGCCATAATCAGTTTTTCATAAAGAATATTATAGTTGCAAGATTGTCAATTTCATCCAAAAGTACTTATTTTACTTTATCATTAAAATAATCAAAACTGGTTTTTAACTCTACAATAACTACTTATGTTACAGAAATGATATGAAATATACTAAAATTGGTTCCGTTCTCGAAGTTTTATAACATTCAACATTTGCATAACAGAGGCAATCAAACGTAAAATATTCAAAATCACACGTACAAGGCTTGTTAGTCTGAGGCAAATATAATTTAACCTAGGGATGATATGATATCACACATGTGTAGGCCAGACCTCAGTGAGTAAGACTTGATAAAATAAAAAACAACATCAGTGTTTGCTACTATAAAGATAGCTGTGACGTACATAGACGGCTGCCGAACACACTCGCTTACGTAAGTAGGAACGAATTCAAGAGCAAATACGAGTAGAACATAACTGTCCAAATATACAATTACACCTTAAGTAAGAGATTACAGTGCAGTGGAACTGGGCTGGTACGACGGCTCACATGATCGTCGTAAATTGACAGCTATGTTGTCGCGTTACGTGCGGTTTGTGAGTAACGGGTGGTCCATTGCAGAGAAGGAAAGGAAGGCAATGCGTCTGCATGACAATGTAGCAGATGTATGTGGGCGTTGGTAGTATTCGAGAGGCAACGCTTTCCGCAGGTCTTTCAAAAGGCGTAGATCTTCTTTTGAAGAATATACCTTTGCTTTTGAAGAAAATACTAAAAAAATTGACGGTAGGCTCCGTTTACTTGTTTGCCCCCTATTCTATAGAAAACAACTTAGACAATAAGTTACATGTACTGATTGTCGGTATGGTGATTGATATGTTTAACAGGGGACAGAGTCAGGATGATAATGATATGAAATCACAGATAAGGTAATTTTTTTTTTTGGCAAACGACGACGTCATAACACTATCATATTACGTTGGTGTGGAAATTTATACAGCTCACGTAATTATATGTATGCGAATACATGTGATATGCGTCTATAGATACTGCACAATTTATACAGCTCACGTAAGTATAAGTATGCGAATACATGTGATATGCGTCTATAGATACTGCATCATTTATACAGCTCACGTAATTATATGTATGCGAATACATGTGATATGCGTCTATAGATACTGCACAATTTTTACAGCTCACGTAATTATATGTATGCGAATACATGTGGTATGCGTCTATAGATAATGCACAATTTATACAGCTCACGTAATTATATGTATGCGAATACATGTGGTATGCGTCTATAGATACTGCACAATTTATACAGCTCACGTAATTATATGTATGCGAATACATGTGGTACGCGTATATAGATACTGCACAAGTTACCGGCGACATTTATTACATAATATCGGTCCATTTCTATTGTCTGATGTAAGCAAATCTTTTCTACTCATGTAAGACAAAAGAAAACTAAGCACGGAGTTGTACTGCACGTAAGAAGTGGTGGATCTTTACACTAATGTTCAGACTTCAGCCACCTAGGAGGCCTTTAGCTGACGTCCGTGATAAATTAATTGATTACTTGAAGATGCTGTACATGAATTACAATGCAATATAAATAATGAATCAATACCAATTTTAAAACTTACAGAAATTGCTTCACCCGCGCGAACAGAGGCTCGTAGCCGATCAAGGACTTTTGCTATTGCCCTCAACTCAGTAATAATTGTGAGCATTTTAGTTCTTTTAACAGCCGTGAATATTTTCTTTTACTACAATTACGCCATGTCATTACTAAAAGTGTTCGCTACTTACTTAACAACTGCTCGTCTTCTGATAAACATGGATAATATACTCCATTCATAGGCGTCAACATTTTGGACGTAGAGGCGCACGATCACCCTGTAGTCATTAGGCGTTGCCGCGTTAGCCCGCGAAAGCGCCCACCAAAAGGAGCAAAAAATCGAGAAGCGATATCGGCTAATCCCACTAATCGGGGGGCAATTGAAAAATAAAAATGTAGATGGCGGAATGATTCCATTTGGAGCCAAAACGATGCGACAAAATAATAAAAAAGGTACGGGCGGAACGGAATGGGCTTGCCCTCGGCGGCCGACGGCTAATATTGAAAGCAAATCCTCGACTAAATCCTTAAAGCGCCTGGATTGGAGCACCTGGAAACTGTGTGTTTGCGCTGCCCGCGTCGCCCGTCGGCTGATAATCATTTGCTGGATTATTGTATACTTTCCGCTTGATGTCACCGGATATCGTGAATCAATTGCGACCAATTATTGTCGCGCCTTGACCTTAATACGCACGTTTCAATTTTCAAAGGATTTGGGGAATTTGTAAAAGTAAAAGTATATTCGTATTTGTATAGCTTTTTTTTCAACATTAATGACGAACACACCCAGATAATTCCTATTCATAATTCATCTTCATGATCACCAGTCTTTTTTCTGTCTACTGCTGAAGTACGTGAAGCCTTTATTCAGCAGTGCAATAAACATTGTGATAGTATACCAAAGCAGACCACTGTTCAATGAAGCAAGTATAATTTTAGTACCTCGATAAATTCGATGTAATTTATGGAAACTTAGAAGCAGCTGAGTGCGAGATTACGTCTGTGCTGAGTAAATAAAAGCAAGCCATTAGTCGACGTTTTCTAAACGCTTATTTATGGCAACGCGGGCAAACATATCTATGCGCCGTCATCGGCCCTGTTTGGGGGTCAATGGTGTGTGGACACGTAGTGCCAAATGCCTACAAAAACCGCAATGGTTATAATGAGGGCACCCCGCCCGGTGGTTAGTCAGTCCTAAAAAGGACCGACGCCGTCTCCGCAGAGGAGTTATCCTCTACCAACTTCGAAACAGTTCCATGGTGTGAGCTGCCTATCCTCAATCCTTGCCCCGTGCGCAAAAGTGCCATCTCCTCCTGCTCTTGTGTCCTTTTTACTAACAAGAAGGAGTCCAAGAGTAAACTCCTGGGATCAATTGGCTTCGCCCAAAAGGACAGAATTCAACTTTAACTGAGGAGCCTGACACGACTTGAAACATGATGCGTTGCACTTCAACTCTAACAGAAGATACACTAATAAAGATTACTTACTCATCCGCATAGAATGTAACAATTCCTCTCTCTCAACTCTGAACCAATTGGCATATTGCAACATCGACGGTTACACGTCTGGCATCCAGCGGATCGCCGCGATCTTGACCAGATCATTGGTCCACGTGGTGGGAGACCGTCCAACATTGCGTTTGCCATTAGCAACAACGCCATACCTTTTCTCCTTTCTTTACAATATACCAATTAAGGTGTGTTGGCTTCATCCTACATAAATAAATATAGTATAAAAATTGATGTGTAAGCAAACTACATAATATATAATATATGCCACCATCATTAATACAAGTTGTGATGAGCATCAATTTATTTAACTTGTCTGCCTCGTGGTCAAATGGTAGGAGTGTTCAACCACAGGTCGGACCGAAATGTCATTGGGATTTTTTAATTTCTAAGAACATTTCGAAGTCGTAAAGTTGGAGGTCGTGAAGTTACACCTACGTGCATCGGAGAACACGTTACGCCGTCCGTTCTACGCCTGATTTCTCCCCGGTTAGTGAGGGAATAGAGAGTGCACTTGTGCTTGCATACATACTTGAGCACTATAATAAATCATACGCAGTTGGCTAGTCTCTATAGAGATGGCCGCGGTAGCCGAAATTCAGCTAAGATAACATTATTATTGTTATTTAGCATTACTATTAATTAAAACTACTACATTTTTTGGTACTAACTGACTAAGTGTTTCGTGACTGCATCTTCACACAAAACCACGTGAAAAACTTTATATTTCTACAGCATAAGTGTCTGGTGCTTAAGGTGTAACATTTCCAAGTTCCACCAGAAATCCGTTCTGTAGTTTTGGCGTGACTGAGTAACAAACATCCATACATCCATCCAAATTGAGCAATTGTAATTTTAGTAAGATTAGCTTTAGCCAAAAAATTATTTTGTTATAATGGACGACCTCAATATTCCTTAGACATTGTACTTGCCGGATATAATGTGTTGTTTACCATGGACCAAGCTGCAGGAAAATATTACAAATTTAAATAGAGAAGGTGACTGGTGCTTCCGTCTGCTTGGGACCCAATGATATACGTAGCCAAATCAAAAACCGAAAATAGCAACGCAAAGTTGCAAGATACAAAAGAAAGACCTTACCTAATTACGTATCTCAGTACACCCGCGGGCATGGCAGCTGCTGAGCATCTGAAATATTGGGAAATTCCTAAATAAACCTTGATCAATAATATATGTTCAAATAGTTTATTTATTTTATAAATGGCTCTCGCATTACACCCACAAATATCTGCATTTTATTTGTATTTATATTTATTACGAGTGTATTCATATTACGAGTACATACATAACCAGATATGAATATTCTTGTTTGAATATTCATCGCGATTCCCCTTGGGCCTCCCAGTGTTGTCAAAAAAGCTTATAAAACGAGATATCATAATTCTGTCCGCATAAAAATTTTAAAGACCAGCTTTTCACGTGTTTTTTGACATTTTAGGGAAACAAGTGAGCAGTCGGAGTCTCTTGATGACTACCTACGGCCGTAACCATCTGATTATTACATACGTTTTGCCCCCTTCCCCCCCCCCAAGAGCCTTCTTATCTCTTAAGGTGTCAAGTAGCTATTCTATACTATAGGCAGTAACAAAATTACTTCATATTAACTACTCCTAAACGGAACCTGTGTAATCTAAAATTTTAGTTTCCTTTTTATTACTTAACTTCCTAATTGGCTTACCGGGGCTTTAATAGAAGTTGTGAAGCTGGCCTGATATAATCTATATTTTTGCGAAAACTAAACTATTTATCTTAGACTTATAACAATAAAGAATTTTAACTTAATGATATATATGTAATTATTTATTTATCGGTGTATTTTCATCGTACTATTAAATGAGAAATGACAGCACGATCCATCTTCTAGCAGCCACTCGCAGTAAAATGTCTCGTTTTAACGTGAAACCTATTTCCATTTCATGAATGCTCTCTGTCGTATTTGAAATAGCACATGTAATACGCTGTTTTGAACACTTATGTACAATTTCACTGAATCTACAAGAATTCTACCCGGTTTAAATTGAACATAAACATTGAACAATACTGCTTGTTTTGTGTACATTTCGTAATAACTCCACATCTTACGAAATATCTGCATCGCAGCTGAACTGGGCCGGCGCGACAAGGGAGGTGCCATAGGGAGCCAAACGAGCAATCGTAACCTCTTTACGACTACCGATGCCCATGAACATTCGCATAATTACTATGCCGATGCGATGCCCTTATATTCTCATCTCCCTCCCTCACTCAATGGGCAACCGGCTACTCACAAATCGAATGAAACGCGACACCGAAGATGTCACTTTACGCTTTTATTACTAAACTCCGAGATGGCTAAGATGCAAGAGCTCGAATCTGTTCTCTAGAGGCTTTATGTGTTAAGACTTTGTGTATGGTGTTATCTGGTTGAAGGTCTACCTATGCTCTACTAAGTATATATGTGATGAGGAGCCTTGTCCTGTTTAGTGGCAAACATGTTCAACGACATATCGCGAGGTCCCAGGTTCGTGTTATGTGCGAACCGAAAATGTTATTGGGATTTTTCAATTACAAATTATAAACGATTCGAATCACGACAGTGGCAGATGTGTGTAACAACACGTTCGTGCCTCGGATAGCTGTTGGTACTGCGCCTGATTTACTCTCCGGTCGTGCTCCACTGCTGTCCGATCGGAGTGAAGGAATGAAAGAAAAGAGCATGCATTTACGTCGACGCAGCACACATTGTACGCTGTGCCATGTCCCAGGCTAATCTCTAATCTCTTCACAAATGTCTGACGTATCCAAAATTCTGATGGGAGAACATTAATAATATTGTGATGATTAAATAATAAAAAAAGAAATATTTGCTGATATTTTTTATTATGACTAGAGGTTTTTAATTACAAAACAACCAGTTATCCGTTTAATACATTTACAAACTAAACAAAAGCACATTTTAATTATTTCCTTTGATATGTATAAAATGAAAACCTCGCTCTTCTAACATTACGTCTTCAATTAACTATATACAATATTCTCTTTACATAAAGTTTCATTATCATTAGGCACACGGATGTAGGTAATCTAATTCGTGTTATTCGTAGGGCTACACAAGTTCGTTATAAATTATTTACATTTACAAAAGATAATAAATATTAAGTACTCGTATTTAATTATTATGAGATCTTGGTTTCATTAATCTCAACAGGCATATTCAATATTCACTTTAAAACTGCGCTTTGTACATTAGTGGCTGAATCTTCTTTGGATTTTATTTAATGCAAATATACAATGCCTTTATGATATGGCGTATAAAGATTTTATATTTTACTACTTAAAAGTAAATAGTTACCGGAGTCTTCCGTGTAATTAATACTAATTTAATCTGTAATAATAAGTAATACTAATAAAAATAAGATGCAAGACATTGTGGTGAAATAATTTGCTTCCTGTTTTAAATTTTCAAACTAAGACATTATAGAAAAGTTATCTCTATATTATCTAATTAAAATTCATATTAATAAATCGTGTTTGTGTTGTAAACAAAAATAGTCAGGTCTAAATTAATGTATTTTGATGTCTGTACGATTAATTTTCAATGCGTATGTATTTCGTTTTTCTTTTTACTTTTGTTCTGAAACCAAGGGTAAGACTTTAATCCTCTAAATCCATTTTTTTTCTCTATAGTAGATGTGTTCTTTGAGAATTATATTATATATGTTATTAAGGAACCAATAAATTATGCTAAAATAAAAATACTTAAAAAGGTACATTATAATTTGGCAACAGCTATAACAGTTACCTCATTGTTAAACGTATCACTTAGTATTTTTATAGTTCCAAGTCGACAGTTCACAGATCTTAAAAATGTTGATTGATTCAGCTTACACTAGTGAGGGTCTTCTGTACCATATATATCAAATGTGTATTTAAAATTGTATAATATGTAAGTCACAAAAATCGGTGTTCAGTGTAGGTATATTATTCTTACATAGGACTAATATCATTTACTTACGAATAAATAAAATAGACGATGATGCAAATTGTTACTACTTTCAATTAATTTTCTATTTACACTATGTTACTCGACACAAGGCCGTGTTACTGCAGCGTTGCAAAAATATATTAAGTGTCGTTTTCTTTAATGATATGCATTATATTTTAACGTGGCTAGTAATGTTAATATAGTAGACAGTAACTGTCGGTTATTGCTAAAATATAACTATTGTAACAAAAAACTGCTTGTAATTGAAAAGAAAAACATTTTTACAGCAAAATTTCATAACATTCTATCAATAAATGCTTCAACATTAGAATTACACGTTTATAACCTAAATAATTTATATTTACAGGAAAAATACTGAATTTAAATAGTTTACACAATGAAAAATATTCTTATATATCTAAATACAGTTAAGCTTGTAAAAATTGCACACATCGCTTTGGTATACGTACGTACATAACTACATATTTACAAAACAACGAATCGTTTAGTTTTTATTGCCCGAAGTTTCATAAGGTTAAATCTATATAGGATCACACTGAGCACGACTCAGTCGAACCACTCCCAGAGGTGGCGGTAGAGGCCATTGTTGTGCGCGGCGGCTTGCGCTCGCGCGGGCGGCGACTAGGAGGCGCGCGTGGCCAGCGCCGCGGGCGAGCGCATCTCCTCGCGGCCGCGGGCCTCCTCTCAAAGCACGCGGTCCGCCACGCCCACGCTACCCGTCGCGTACTGGCAGGCCGACAGCGGGGCCGAGCCCGCGCGGGACACTGGCGACACCGTGCCGTACCCGCCGCCGAAACTTGACGAGTGCTGCTTCGCTTTTAACCGCAGCGATGCTATCGACGACGACATCGCCGGACAAGGCTCCGCTCTGTACATGCTGTACGGGTTCGGTGGCGCGGTGTAGGGACAGGGAGCAACTCCTCCGCCGACGCTAGCAGAACCGGCTACTCCTCCCATTCCGCCGCCGCCGACGCCTCCCATCGATGTGGCAGTGTTAAAACAGTTCACAGAACCTTGGTGATGACTCGCAGGGACCACCGAGCCAAGGGGATTTACAGGCCAAGGGAAGCTTTTCGTACCCAAGGGGCTCGGTACTTTTGCAGCCCAATTATTGTATGGGTAAGAGGAATACAACGCATCCGTATCTGGGAACGGTTGCATCAACCCGTTAAATTGCGTACTAAAGCCGTTCTTAAAGTCAGCGGCGGCGGCGGCGGCGGCATTCATAGCGTTTCTCTCACGTTTCCGCCACTTCGCTCTACGGTTTTTGAACCAAACCTGTAACAACGAAAGTAATTAGTATTAGCATTATTCTCTACTTCGGCCAAAAAAGTTGCAGGCACTTGTATTATATTATACGCCGAAAACTAAATGTCACCTTTGGTTCGGGAGTCATTAAGTTTACTCATTACAAAGTTGAAACAGCATTACGTCGTGTTGGAGTATTCGAGCCACGTAGTAATAGAGGAGGCAAGGGCTCCGCCCGACCGCAGCCAACGACCCGTCTAATTGCGGTCGCGAAATGAAGATAAACGAGCATCGCGATTGGACGGGACGCCTTCGCATCGCTCGCCGAGAATTTACGTCGAGCCACAATAAATGAGCGGCCGCCAGGACACACCGCGAGATCTTCGGAGAATCGATGTTGTTATTTAACAGGAGGCTCAAGGCGGAGGTCTGACGTGTGATAAGTCAGCGTGAGCACAGATAACGCGCGCGCTGATGTATGGCTGCGTCCGTCAACGAGCGATCGATCGCCGACGACACCTCCGCGATAAATTGCGCAATCCACGTAGCGACTGCAATAAATATTGTCCCAGCAGCGGTATTTGTCACACTCACTGTGGCGTGTTCACCCAGCCGAAACGGTAAATAATACCCTCTTTCCTCGGTTAAGTGAACATAAACGGTCGTTTCCACCCCATATACGCACACTTATTTTTCAAAGCATAAATTCGGTTTGACGGATGTATTAAAAGCCCAGGTACGATACATGGTTAAAATTCAACTTGTAAACTTTAAATGATAATAAACCTCAGATATCCAGATGATATTGAAAATAACCATCCTATTGAAATGATATGGAAACGGTGTTTTCTAATGGTTATAAATGAGATGATAACGGGTGAAAATAACTCCACATAAATGTTTGAGGGTGTTCAATAACGACGACACAATGATATTTATCTAGGTGCATATATGTGGAAATAATTTCCATTATTTGAATAGCGGACAGCGCAGCGGGGTGTCGGGACCGAAGGGTCACGATATTGCGACGCGGGGCTAATCCTTTAAATATATTATTGTAGGCTGCTGAGTCCTGCATCAAATGAAAGGGAAAATGGGAATTATGTTATTTTTTAACTCGTGTACCTTAGAAGCTCGGGTTCGCACATGAACTTTGATTACGATGAATAGGTAACGAAAATAGCGTTCGTAACATTTTCAACAGTTACAGCGAAAGGCTGAAACACAATTTTTTATAGTACCTAAAGGGGAGTAACGAGAAATCGGAGCCTTTATTTACGACTACCGACATCTGAGAATATCCACATAATTACTATGCCGATGGGTTGCTTTCCTTCCACAATGGGCCTCTGCCTACTCAGAAACCGCGCGAAACGCGACACCGAAAATGTCACTTTACGCCGGTTTATCATGTGAGCGAGATTCACACGACCGGGGAAGGAGTACCAACCCAATTGCGCTGCAACACAGGATGGCTCTTTGACTATATATAGCATTATGCTACAAAAATTAGTAACAAGCAATTGGAGTCCTTTGATAACTACAAATGCCCATAAATATCCACACAATTTAAACTTAAGAGATGTACTGCTATTCATACTTGATGGGCTATAGGGAGTTTTACGAACAGCACTTTACATCGCGCTGTATCATGTGAGCAAGAGGCGCCTCCCCGGTTGTGCTGGCCTGATTCGGCTGTTATATGCCAATAGCACAACATTTTATCTAGAATCTTTTTTCAAGGTTACCGGTCCACGACGGAAACCTGCAGCGGAAGCGACAGATTCCAGCAGGGGCACCTCGCGGAGACGCGGATCTTACAACTTCTTATAAAATGTATCTTCTCGTGTTGTAACTTCTTATAAAAAGTATTATTAATTCATTGTCTATGCAAAAGGACGACGTACGCACAATTATCGCTCACAGACTTTTTTGAATAACAAGCCCCGTTGAGGAATACCCCGCGCAGTCACCGTCGCACGCGATTCTCCACGTGGCGGTGTTACAGGTTTTTACACAAGGCGGATCCACACGTGGACGCGACGCGCGGTCTACGTAGCAGAGGGCCGTACTGGCCTATGATACAATACAACTTCGACGGAGAGAATTGAATGTAGATAATGTCTAATATAAAAAAAATACATTTAATTTTAAGACCATCTCCGTGCAGTAGCCGGTCCGGGATGGATACGAGTAGCAGGAGCGAAAGCGGCTTATGTTAAACAGTGGTTCGATAATGGCTGATAATGATGATGAATGTATAACATTTCACCCCAGGAACTCTCCAGAAGGAACCATAATAAATAATACATCACTTCTTTCTATTTCTTATATCGAACTACGTATTGACGTATTGTTAAGAAAATGAAAATTACGGCAAATCTTGTAATGAATGAAATGAATGAATACAAGTAAAGTATGAATATACACTGGACGGAAACCAACGTTACTCAGGCGACCCTCTGACCATTTGCCTTTCTCCCCATCTAATAATATAAAGCGCTACAGTAATTACGTCTTAACCGGAAAGTCGTAGTGGGCAGACACGACCGGGGAGGTACACGATAATTACCTCCACAAAGTGACAGCTATGTCACGTTAGCGCGGTTGTTTTCTCCAGTGGATCACAGGTAAAATACCTGTGATCCAGAGGATAGAGAGAGGATCAAACACGTCTGTGTAATGATTATGCGGATATCTATGGGCGAATCATGAGTGCCGTCACCACGTTTATTATAAAGAGAAGTAATAGTTCACAAGTTATTTTAATAATACCTGCTGCTATGTTTACGAAGTACGTAATATTTTATCAAACAAATACACAATAAAACTTAGCATCATAATATGATGTCCATGCGTGGAGAATATACAAGAGGTTCGAGATCACATTCTCAGCATCTCACAGCTTATCATGCGGGGCGGGTGCCGGGTACACTCCGTACACGACAAGATTAATGTCCACCCACCGCGGATCCGGCTGCCGACCCTGACTGCTGACATTATGTCTAACAATTCACTAAAATGCTTTACCTATTATATAATAAAAGTCTATTGGCGAATTTTGTATATTTTGATAAAAAATAACGTTTACCTAAGAACCTTTTGTTCCACTGGTAGACATGGGTCTTGTCAATTTCGGTAATCTAGGCAGACGTTTGATAACTTCAAAATAGTTGGAGCAGTTTTAATGGGTAACTCCAAGAATGCTAATTACTGAAGCTAAACGTCAAGTTTTTATTAAACTAACAATATTAATTTACAAAATGTATAATCTGAGGTATTAATGGATGTTGTTAAGAACCTTTCTTTTCCGCCTGCAGATTTAACATTAAAGTAAAATGAATAATGTACAAAACTTAAACGGAATTTAAGATATTAGTTATATTTAGTTTTGTTTTATTTATGTATTTTGGAAATATGGACAAAACATTAAAAACGCATGTACTTTAATAAGTAATAAACTTCTATAAAGTCAATCATTAATTTGAAATAAATGTAAGGTATGTCGAAATAGGACACGGATTTCTACGTTAGGTGGTAATGACGAGAGAAAACAGAAGCTTGTCGCCATTGACGACCGGCTGGCTCAGTTGGTAATGTGGCGGTTAGTCCGCGTGTTACGCCAAGGGTTAACACGCGTAAGGGGTCATGGGTCCAAATCCCGTCTAGGTCATAGGTGTTACATGTATTTCTATAATAAATTTATATTTAAGAAAATTAAATATATAAATTTTCTTAAATTTATAAAAGTTTTAAATCTATTTCCGTTGTCTATACCTGTAACACAAGTCCTTACGGTACTTAACACAGGACTAGGCTAACGTGGTTTGATAAGTCCACAGATATTATTATTATTGTCACAAGTTGTAAGATAAGGTTTATCATACTATGGCGGTTTGTCCGTGCAACAGTCGGTGTGCGGTATCGATGTATGCAACAAAGCGTGATCTCTCGCTGCCGGTGATCATTTCGTCTATGCTATAACCCCTCACCTAGAGAAGAGCCCAGAAGGGCGCCCGCTGACGGAGCCGTGGAAGTACGCTAGCGCGATCTTGTGCCTTCGTCGAGAGACGGAAAAGGCTAGACTTAATCAAGTCAACAGTTGTATGCTGTAGATATTACATTAGCATTTTACCGATGCAAAAATAAAAAACTTACTATGGATATTGGATGGATTTTAATGAAACGTTCAGTGTTGTAGCTTATGCAGCAGAATTGTAAGCTATAGAAATACCAAGTTTTACTCAATGTCTCAAGTTTACGCAATGTTACACATTACATTAAAACTACTTTTACGGATTCTATCACGGTTTACTTAAATATTGTTTGCGTTAATCGGAACATCTAAAATAATAATCCTTCGAGTACTTTTAAAAACTTAAAACATCAGGATATCCGTCATCTCAATCCACCCGTGACAATGGTTGCTATAAAGCTTCTGAAACGTCGAGCTAGTTAAAACATTAATATAATAATTAATATAACTTTTACTCGTTCTCTGGTCCACGCTGGTGACGTCGCGGTAACCGTTGTGCGCGATAGGATTTGTTGTTAATCATTAAGTTTCTGTCTAAAAGTATTTATTCTGTCTAAAATAAAATATAATTTATTTTAACTCGACTGCATCAGAAGGAAGGTCATTTTTGTTCGTTGCCTACGATTATTGGCCGATTGTGTAATTAATCGTTAAAGATTAAATAACTTCATAAATGTTTCAGAGTTCATTGAATTACATTTTTTACTTATAATCATGAAAATATTTCGACAATATTTTTTTTTCTTTAGTGTGAATTGAACTTTTGTGTATTTTAGAATAAGTAACAATTGTGGTAACGACATCTGTAAAAGTGTACCAATTTTTCCTGAATAAAGTTTTACTCTATTATATATTGCTATATTGCATAGATGGTGAAGTTGCTGCTATTGAGCGATCAGACCTCTCCATCACACAATAACGTCATAAAGATATATTTATTCTATCGCGTTTGTGGATCGTCCGAGAACAAGAAGTATACGACCAGCTAATCCGCTTGCACTCAAATGATGCAGTTGTCTATAGGCGTTCGCGTTAGTAAATTACCACCTGCCTCATTCATCTTAACAAGATTAACTTATTTAAGAATATATTAGATATTTTTAATCTAACATGACACTAATAGGACGAAGGAGAAATCATTAGTCACCATGACCACATAATAGACGTCACAATGAGCGATACGACCGCACCATGCGAATAATAAACCTATTTTACGGGCAGCGGGAGCAGGGCTGCTAAATTGCCTTAAATTTAAATTAAACTAGAATCACAGTTTTATTAGTATCATCAATCAAATGATGGCCCATCGGAACGAGTTCGCAGATCTTTCTCACACGAATAAAGCTCATATTACTATGGGAACTGCGACTAAATTGGTGTAAATCGATTTGGCTTAACTATTCCAAAGTCAAATAAACGTTGCCTCGAATGAATGTATAGGAACCAGGATTTGACACGTGCGTATCTTAGGGTTACCAGCGGTATGAGATTTCTGTAAAATTACCATTTTTTTAATTTAAAAAATAATTGATTATCAATTGTTGTGCATGTGTTCTCATACGTCAACATGTTTTGCTTTTCTTATTTTAAACAATAACTTATACATCAACGATTGATATAAGAAGTGTTATTTCAAATTTAACATTTTCAACCAACGGCCTAATGCTTAAATACAAATATTAGTTATTTGTAGTATAGTTATGGTCGCACAATAAAACAGAACAGATAGACACATCTTCATGCCAGTAAGAGTACTGGTCATCAGAGGATGAGATCTGTCTATACAGGGAAGCGTCACGTATGGCAATATGACACAACACACATAAAAAATATTACATAATATAACCAAAGATGTCTTTATATTGTATTATATGTACCATGTTTTGTATTGACATAATTACGTTAAGTTAAAGGATTACACTCAAGACTTGTATCGGGTATGTCAAAAATATAAAATAAGCGTTTATTTTATTTTCTTATTTGGGTATAATTAGAAAAGTTTGCAATAAAACTCTCGGGAATTTCACAACAAAACTTGAACTATTTTAAGCATAATGTAAGTGAAACGGTGAGTAGAAACGATAATGCTGTATTGTATCACACTTACTTTATACTGACAGCCCTATGCGTGACAAAGCTTATTAAATGCTCCCTGCAGAGCGATCGACTAACTTCCGTATGAGATGATAGAAAGGAAACTATGAGTAATAACTGTTACGAGTATAGTTCCATATTTATAATAGATCGAAGCATTATATTATTGACGGTCTGCTTGCCGCGGCCTGAGCCTAGACCTAAGTTGGATGGGTCGCAGGGGTCGGCTTTATTGGCGTTCGCTCAGGAAATAAGAAGGATTTGGCAGACTTAGAGCTTATCATAATTTTAGAAGACAAATAACATATATTTTCGTTTGTTTCAAAGAAAATAAAATATATTTTTATTGAAGTTTCCACTTACGATACTCTTACGGATCAATATTATTATAGAAGATCTGCCTATAGCTCTTCTGCCGTACTAGTACTAGGTACCGGTACTAGGTACTGGGTACTATTAGTGGGTACTATTACTGGGTACTATTACTGGGTACTAGTACTGGGTACTAGTACTGGGTACTAGTACTGGGTACTAGTACTGGGTATTAGTACTGGGTACAAGTACTGGGTACTAGTACTGGGTACTAGTATTGGGTACTAGTACTGGGTACTAGTATGGGCCGTTTGTGTGACATTTAATACTTATTCACTGCGGACCATAGATATTATTATCACTACGCAGATTACCTCTGCAGTAGAGTCGAGTTACCGCGCGTAAAGCGATTTAAGCATGTTGTATGAAGCATCAGCGTGCTTTGCAAACGTCTTGCCTCACGCGGTGTTTGACAGTCTATTTTGTAGCTATAGTTTCAAAATTAGCTTGACCGTAACGTTCGTATAAAATGAGGACAGTTCTTAATTTTCCATTCCACCAAGGGAGCATTGTGTTTATGAAGCCGGTGTGAACTGGTAAATAGACATAGAGGCAGTCGAGTCTCTTTCTGCCTACCGACACCTATAAGCCAGATATGGTGCACTTATGTGCAGCAGCAAAAAAATCCGTAAAAATTGAGTATACATTTGCGTAAATTTAAGACAAAGATAATTGAAGTAAATATCACTATAGTTATATTCTTAAGGGAAACAGAAATGGAGAATGTTGTTACTGGCGATAGATTCATTGGACAATCAAAATATTTATCCATTTCGCAGCAGTACGTAGTATGCTGCGAAATGGATAAATATTTTGATTGGTAAAATCACTAAACACCAGTGAAATAGATATATATTACTAGTAAGTAATCTAGAAAAGGCAGTAGCCTTAGGGATATGGCAAGTGAAATGAGGATGCATTGAAATATATCCACAGGCTCCGCTCGGATCAAAACACATCATGGGCTATCATAATATAATTCCCTCGGTTAGACATCATCCGTGCTAGACGTTCCTTTTCTATAAACGAAGTGTGCTCTTGGATAATAAACATTGTTCTATGGTAACAGAGTCTATTATCTCATGACTTTGCTGTTGCCGAGGTTACAGTCTGTGCGGTTTGATGTGCTAATGCAGCAATGCATCTAAGCGGTATTAAATATATGAAGAATATATATTTCAAACGCCTTGTGATAACGTAATGACTTCAACATTAAACTAGATATTACTTAATTCATTCATTATTTTTAAAATATGATCATTTTTTCCTTCCATTGTTAACATTGTAATCTGTCTTGAAAAATATGCATCGTTCCGCACCATTTTATACGCGTTATAGAGATTTTATTACTATAAAAAATTATAACAGCCTGATATTTTTATCTGTTCTTTTAGCCCAATATTATAAGTAAAGCTGGATAGTTTGTTTGTTTGTACGCGATATTTTCAGGAACAACTGGTCTGACTTGAAATTAGATAGAATATTTACTGAGAATAGTCATATATTACATTGGACCGAAAGCCACGGGTTGTGCAGGTGACACTGAAGCGCTGCTACTTTTTGATAAAGAAATAAATAAGCCCTTTGTTTCTCTTAAGCTTGTGTTATGTAAGTGAATCCAGGATTATATATACTAATATCTGAATTCAAATTATAAACGCCGAAATTAAAATTTCGGCGTTCGTAATTTGAATTCAGAACATACTTCGCTCATTATATTTCGTTATGCTCGGCGCAACCGGGGAGACTCTCACTCGCACAACATTTTTTTTTTCTATCTGCTCTGTGTTGACGGAAGTGTTCAGTGCAACTTCATCGGGTACTATAAGACACGTCGTACGACGGTCTAAGTTAGATTGTAGTCTATAGCGGGACAGACGCCCCTCTTTTTTCGCAGAAGGGAAGACGCTTCTCACGCATCAAGAGGAGAGAGGAGGTAAAGAAGACAACAATATATATGGAACAGAACCATGAAGAGACAAATTTATAACTGAAGCACTTATATTCTCAAAAGCGTTAGCACGGTAGTGTAAGCTTTGAAAAAACAGGACGCGGACGGGCGGCGCTAGTAAAAATAATGTAAACCTCACTAAACTGTTTGCACGTATCGACAGGCGACAGCGCTCGCTAAAACGATGCAAAAATACCAGCGGCTGGATCCACGTAAAATAAATAATGGTACGTGTCGAGTGTTGGACGGCCTGTCGGCACACTCGGGCCTGCTTTTTCACTCACAACGTTCACTACATTCTGTCCAGTCATATATTAATTAATAGTAATAGGACTGTTCTTATCGACGTGTCACGAGATTTTTTTTTTACCTTTTTTTTATTTATTTAAAAAATAAATAACGATTTCTTGCCTTTTTGTAAATGTCACCCACTACACAGAAGTGATTGTATCGAGACTAAATTATAATTATGTCCAGTACTCCCGCCTGGCTGCTGTAATGTAATCAAAAAGTATATCTCCAGTATTAGTCTGAGGTAGTGCCATGCTACATTGCAGCGGAATTGGGCCGGCACGACCGGGGAGGTACCTCTCGTTCACTTGATACCGTCGTAAAGTGACATCTATGGTGTCGCATTTAATGCGGCTTGTGAGTATCCGATGGCCCATTGGGGGGAAGGTAAAAAGGAGGACAATGCATTGTTCCCTTTTTTATACCTATACTATAAAAAAAGGAACAAGAACCGCCATAAAGGCAGCTATACTCAGTGAAACGTCATGTCTGGTATAAAATGATGTGCAAATCACGTAGATCACTTAGAAATGCAGACCTTTCACTCTCTCCATCTTGTGTCACTGTGTACTTCTAAGGCTGCTTGTAGCTGACCACATACGTTAGTGACAACCTCTTATCAGATCTCCTAATGTCGTAATCCTTTATGAGTACCTACATCATTATGAAGAGAAACAGTACAAGCTCATCGTCTTCATCAGTTTTCGTCTGCTAATGATCGTAATCCCTACAAAGTTTCCTTGGCGGCATTTGAACCCGCGACTACCCGGGCAACTAAAACAATCTCGATAACTACATTAGTAATCGACGTTTATATACAGGGGTAACAGAATTAAAGTTTTCAAAATGTTTTCATTTTTGTTCAAACAATACCATAGCCCGTCACACATCAGTTACGGGCTAACGTAAAAATGGCGAATCTATATGATAGAGGATCGATGGGTTAATACTCTGTCAGGGGATACGATACGGCGCATTTGGAACCAAATGAAATATGTCATGAGTTGTTTCACGGACGATTGCTTTGAGGGCCGTTCGCATTTTCTCAGAAAATTGTATAACTGTTGGGCGGGTCGGGACTCGGAATTCGGGGACGATGCGTTTGTTGATCTCTCAAACAATTTGCCGTCGCCCTTTGACATGTTACGCTACAATTATGTTTAAATTACCATAAATTAGAATAATGATTAATTTTATTTTGCAAATTAAGTATTATGTGTACCGTTCGCCGCTCTATTGTACATTGGCAAATACACAAACAGAATCATATCACGCTAAAAAAAGACTGCTCCATAATCAACACATGAGCGAAACATATTTTTTCCAACCGTCGTTTTGTCACATGCAATTCGCGAGTGTGGTAAAGAAAACAGACGAATTAACAGATCATATTTTAAAAGTCAATAAGCAGGCAATGACCCTAATGAGTGGGTAACTAAAATAATGTCCGACGATTTATCGGTGCGCGCGCGCACAGATTTATTAGACGCAAGAGCTGTGCAGACGAGCGCACGCTAATCCCCACGATCAGGGTTGTCGGAAGGTTTTGGTTCGAGATTAAATTATATCTTATTATTATTCGCAGTGTTTTTTCACGCTATAAGCTGTTACGACAGTTCGAAGGTTTAGGTGCATTAAGCGAGTGTCACACACAGACAGGGACTCTTAAACGACAATATCCCTCTAAGACTCACTTTGCAAATGTCACTTCTGTCTTATAGAACACTCTATTATCTTATTTATAATTATTATGTAATATTTGACTCTCATTTCCGAGATTTAGAGGATCTTTGAAAGAGTTCTAAGTATCGTCTTGTAGTCGACGTAAATGGGATGATGACGTCAACATAATATGATATGACAATAATTGGAGTATTTTGTGCTCAATCATATGACTGTCAGTCGTTTCTATATTCTTGATACAATTCACTAAACATTTTCTTGTTTATTTTTGATTAATTTTGAATTGTTAACCTTTTCATGTACGTTGAGCACTATTTCGGTGAATAAAAATCATGGAACTTGCGTAATTGTCACGCATAGCGCTTCACGTATCGTTACTGCTAGAGCATTACGTCACTACGATACGCGAAATTTGTCGCCAACACTTTTAGTCACCGAACACAGCTACGCGGTGCTTAGTGCTATTACTGGGTATTGGGGGAACAAAAGTCATCTCGTATCATCATTACGCTTTTTGTCACACACGTAAAAAATTCTTTAGGCGCGTCAAACACTTTTTGTGTAAACAAAAATCACGGAACTCACATGAAGCGTAACGTATGAAAAGTGACTATTGGTACAAATAGAGTTTTAAGTTTTCACTCATGTTGTGAATGCCTTAGCCTTTTTTGGAAATCGAGGAATAGAATAATAGAATTCGAGTTCTTTCTTTTTTAGGTAAAATCGATTTTGTCGTGGTTCTGTATTTTGTACACTTAACAACGTGTGTTATCAGAACGCCTTATAACTAAGTCCTCCCGTAGACATGTCTGCTGTATAGCATCTGAAACGCCTAAATTGAAAATCCGTTCAATTATAATATATTAAAAAAGACGCAAGTGAACTAGTCGCATCTAAACCGTTAACATCGCTCGCGCCAACCCTATATATTGTATGGCATAATGTTTTTAAGAGCACCCGCGGCCTTTTCAGCTGAGACAGCTATGACTCCAAATTAATATGAAACACTTGAGACGTGTCGGGCGCACGTCTCGGTGAATCGATTTACACATACCTCCACCTTATTACCAATACAAATATTCAAATGGGACATCGATCTGTATATTACTAGCGATCCGCCCCGTCGAATTGCCCTATCCATGGGTGAAAAATGCATGAAAATCCGTTCAGTACGTTTTGAGAAAATCGATCATATACAGACATAGAGCGTCTTGGATCGTTATTTTATAATAATTATATGTAGATTGACTAGTTTCACCCACAAATTTCTATTCTTGATGATTGGATGAAATTTAAAAAAAAAATATGTGGATTTCCACATTATAAAACCAATGAGCACACTAAATTTAAGTTTGTATAGTCGTGTAGTTTCAGCTGAGCGTTAATATATAAGTAGATCAGCCACGTCACGTTACCTCGTTCTATTTTTTATTTCCTCCAAGATTTCATTTTTTCGCCTTATAATCCGTAAACCTTTTGGAAACCTACTCACTCTTACCTGTTTACTAACAGCTTACCAACAAAAATCAGTTTATAAAATCTATATCTGTAGTAAGTAAAAAATAGCACCCCTGTTTCAGAATAAACACAAAATGAATTCATGTTATGACAGAAAATTTATAAGGCTGAAAAGCAATTCCGTGAATTTCAGTTCATGTTCATATTTTTATGACACTATAATCGTAACATTTTATTTCATTAAAAACAAAGATCAATTTGAAAAAATTCGCCGAAGAAACACGTACCGGGGCTTAACACGACATTAATATTACGCATAGTAAAGAAACCAAGAGGTATTCGTCGAATTCAGAACATTGTGTAAATAGTATGAACTGAGATCGACCACAAAATCTCTAACAAGGCCTTCCAAAACTATTGACAGTGTGTGGATGCGATCAAACTTAAGCCCTGGATTATGAAAAGACCAAAATAGACGCTTCAAATCCTTACGGATTAAGGGATTTGGTGTTCCGTTCGACGGCGCGGTACAAAAATATATCGAGTGCGCTCCGGATGCAACGATTAGTCCAAACATCTCGCTCGTTAATATTGTGATAACTGCCTTTTTACACTACCCGCAAAAAAGAATGTGTTGTATTCAACGTGCTCCCTAAATATAGACATATTTGCGTGCCGCAATATTCCAGTCATGGCTCTGCACAATATCTTGTGAAACATACTCGTAGCAATTTCGGAAATTTTGAATTGTTTTAAAACAACTATGTATAAGCTCTACGTACGCGTCGTAGTAAAGGGCTTTTATACCAAAACATACAACATAAGTATTCGGCCTTATCACATACTATGTTTATGATTTATACTTATATACGCAGCAGGATATCCAATAACAATCTTAAATGTGGCATGGAAACAAAATATATAATATTCGAAGGTTTATATTACCTATAGAATAAAGGGTAAACAAGCTGTATTTTAAAAAGTCGTATAAGGGTGAACATCGGCGCCTTTTGACCGACTATTAATACCCATAGACTCTTATGTAAGCTAGAGATACTTTCCCGAGCGTGCCGGCCAAAATCAGCTGCAATTTAGTATGGCACTACCTCTCACGAAATGACGAGTAATTAGCAATTGTAAATAGAAAATCAATAGCAATATCTCCATTACAAGATGACATAGATGTCTCCAACAACAACAATTTCCAAATGACATGACAATTTCCAGACAGTCAATAAAACATCGACAGCTGCGCTATGCAAAAAGCACATACCCTAACTCTCGCTTCCGTTAAATTCGTCCACATTGCAATTTCTTCACGCGTGGACATGTCCGGATAGCGATTCCTGGCGAACGTGGCCTCCAGCTCCTGCAGCTGCTGGCTGGTGAAGTGCGTACGCTGGCGTCTCTGGCGCTTGCTCTTCTTGTCCCCTTTGTCGTCTAGCGACGGCTCGTCGGGCCCCACTCCCGGTGTCGTGGATTCTGTTTTGATGGTCGCTTCAGTCAACGGTCGATCTGTAATAAAATACAATTTCTACAAATTGTTTTTAGATCTTTTTAAGGCGCTGGTGGAGAAGGAGAATTTTTAATAATCTGTCACGACTATTGGCTGAGTTGTTATCGTGACGGGTATTCGTGCGAGCTACGTCAATGACCGTAGGTTCGAATCATGTCATCAATATGTGTAGTAGCAGTCCGTTTGAGTTTCACACGATTATTAATGGAAGGAATGAGGTAGGAGGAAGAAGTAGTAGGTTCTAATAAAAAAAAATCAAATCTGTCAAGTAGTTCGGAGCCTGTTCGATGCAAGCAAACAAACAGTCATGTGCATAGATGATATGTTAGAGAGAGTGTAGGGGTGTCAACCTTAACGCGCGCCGTTCACGCTCCACAAGTGTCATAGGATCGACGGCACAGCCGTAACCTCACGCAGATGTTATGTGAATGAGGAAATTCAGGATACCGTTATTCCACCCACGCAACATGCGAAATATATATAACTTATACATAGTTGCTGTATCATAACGCGGCGTTATTACTTTTTCCAGAAAATGGGCTATCTAATACTAAATTTTCTTGTAAATCCGACCAGTACTCTAGTTCCTGAGACTAGCGCGTTCAACAAAACATTCGCGTCAGCTTTATAATATTAATATTCATAATTATTTATTTGAAGAATTTTCGTATTATTATTATAACGCCTAACAATTGTCCTTACTCCCTTTACCGCTTTATTTGTATGGATTATATAAAAGATATGAAATGCTAGTTGTTGGTAGATGTTGTATATAGATGTACCTGGAGCAAAGTTAAACATGACCCATCACAAGATGAGTCATAGAGATTCATTTCAATAGAGCGTTGAGTTACCCGCCCATACTTCCCCCATTCAGTGCTTGTGCAATTGCACTAGACACTGTAGAAAGTACCACTTAACTTTTTTGCAGTCCTTACCTTACATGCAAAGCTCAATGACATATTAGGTCCTTAATATGAAATTGGCGTTTTGAATGGGGGGGGGGACAAAAAGTCGAATATTTTTTATATAATGTATTTAATTAATACATCTGTGAACCATTGTTTTCTATGCACTTTTGCCATCTGATAGGTAGTTCATGGATCCCTTTACTAAAAAACCAGTCGGACGGGAATGAAATCTTTGAAGGCGATTTGGACTGCCCTACTGGAGTTGAATTTTTTCCCTTGCAAAAAGTTATGCAAATTTGGAAACAAATGGTGATCTGTCGGAGCAAGGTCCGGTACGGAGAATGTCTCAGACTTTCAAATTGAAGCTCCTAAAATTTGGTAGCCGCCTGTTGCACAGTGTTTGGTCAAGCGTTGTAGGGAAGCAGCAGTGCCGTGGAGCGACTGACTACCCTAGATTGTTTAGCCGCTAGTTTTTCCATCATGGTTTGCAATCGCTGACAATAGACACCAGTAACAGTCTTGCCAGATAAGAGAAAGCTGTGATAAACAATACCGGCACTAGTCCACCAAACTACAAGTAACTTTTTTGGGATTAATTTTCGCTTGTCGCAGGATTTGGCTGCCTGGCCAGGGTCCAACCATTGTGCCGAGCGCTTCCGATTATCGTAAAGAATCAATTTTTCATCACTGGTAATGATTCGATTGAAAGTATTTTATACTTTCATTATTGTGCCAGCTTTACCGGCAGTAATCTAACGATTTTGCAGATTTGCTCTAGTCAATTCGTGAGGTACCCTCTCTTCATGCTTTTTAATCTTCCCAATTTGCTTCAAGTGAGTTAAAACGGTTTTATCGCTAACATCGCAGCCTGCTGCTTACTCGGACAGTTTGCAATGGATCCGCTTCCACAATAGCCTTCAACTCTTCATTATCAACTTGGGTCCCCGGCTTAGGGGCTTATTTTGCAGGTTGAGATTTCCAGAACGAAAACGTTGGAACCAAAACTTAATTATGTTTTCTTTTGCAACACGACATTTATGCACATCACTCACCCTTCGAGTAGTTTCCGACGCACCAGTGCCACGGCGGAATTCTAAATAATGCAATATTTTAAGTTTTCCATTTTGTAAAATGAGTGACGGTCATCGAAGTTCAAATACATGAATGAATAGCTGTACACGTTTGAATTTGCAATTTGAATTTGAAATTCCTTACCAACGAGAAGTTCGTGATTAAAGTGGCCAGTACTAGACACCAATTGCATATGTAACCTATATTATGCCATTATATAATTAATGTAATGACATAACATATTTTTTTTTTTACTGAATTCTATACATTACATTAA
>JAFELO010000800.1:150302-179556 GCA_017140195.1 Eumaeus atala
AAAGCTTGAAGGCGAAAGTCTTCAAACGATGCATTCTCCCCGTGATGACGAACAGGGCCGAATCATGGCATCTTAATTTAGTACTGGTCCGCAAATTTGCGGTAGCTCAGCGGGCTATTGAACGTGCTATGTTAGGTGTTTCTCTGTCCGACAGAATTTGTAATGAAGTCATAAGGCAGAGAACTAGAGCATCTGATATCACGCGACAGGTAGGCTCGCTGAAGTGGCAATGGGCTGGTCACACACTCAGAAGAACACATGGCAGTTGGGCCAATAACGTTCTGGAGTTGGAGGCCGTGTTAGGAAAACGAAGTGTTGGTCGACCGTTCACTAGGTGGGACGATGATATCCGTGCAGTAGTCGGTCCGGGATGGATGCGAGTAGCAGGAGATTGGCCGTCTTGGCGTTCATTGAGAGAGGCCTATGTCCAGCAGTGGACTAATAAGGGCTGGTAAAGGTGATGATGATGATGAAAAGTTAGAGAGTGTAACTTTAAACTTTAAAAAATGGATATAGTAGTAATTTAAGGGATATGCGGTTGTTGTGGTTTGCAGCTATGGAACCCTTTATAGGCGAGTCTGACGCGCTCCCGCTCGCTTTCACGATATATGATACTTTACCCGTGACCTTCACATTATCATGTCCAAATAGGAGTACGGTCGATTTTATATAACGTGAGCCCCTTAAAAGGTGTGAAATAAAAACCTTTTGGTTTACCCCTTAAGCAAGAAAAATTATGGTGCGCGGAAGGTAAATTATGTAATAAGGAATAAGATAATGCGAATTCGCGAATCGCGAATTTCACCGGCGGATCGCGCTTACATAGCTCTCACAACATTTTCATTTGTGTGGCATTATTGTCGAAACCACCTACTCCAAATACGATTTTGATTTTGTCACAAAACAAAAACAATGTTCATTACTAGAACAGACCTAAATGACAGTACAAAGTGACCCACATTAAAACAGCATAATTATAGCGGCGTGCAATCGGTGTATTGACACAGGGATTTGAAGTAAACCCAATATACGCCGCATGATTGCGATCGGCCGTTATCAGTAACGTATTGATGTTATAACACGCTATCACCTGTCCCCTCGCGACACTTACTCAAAATTATACACCATCTTTTATTGCGCTATTGTTTCATGATATTTTATATTGTCACTCATATTCTGGTCTTTATGGCTTTTGCGACATTATTATGATGATCTGTATATTTTATAAAGTCCATATTTCGTCAAACTAAATTGACCGTTTTTAGTCCGACTATTTTTAAGCGTTGTTTGTATCCGTTTATAATCGGAACTACGGCAGCTATCAGCCAATATATAACTTTAAAACTGATTAAAAACCAGCGATTATGGGTTAATCTTCTTTTTTTTTTTAATTTCACGTGGAAATGCGTTTACACTACAGGACCTGAGTGGGGTCCGATAGGTATGCGGGACTCACGGGTGAACAGAATAAGCAAATGATTAGGCGAGTTTTAAAACTACAAAAAACATTGTTGAAAAGTATGTAAGTAAACTGCGATAGAACCTGTTGAATTCGTTTTATGTAATCTATATTAATATCATGAAAATGAAACATTTGATTATTTGTTTGTTTGCATTTATTACACTCTGGAACTACTGGACCAAATTGAAAATATTTTACAATATAAATCCAAATTATTAGTGGTGAACATAGGCTATATAACATTTTCTTTTTGATCATTTGGAAAACTTCATTATGTATCCAAAATGTGAAAAAAAATTATTAAAGTTTATCCTTTTTTAGCTGCAGAAATTATTGACAACAACTAGCTATCCCGACAGACGTTCTCCTGTCATAAATTTGATTTCTTTTCAGTATAACGTGTAATTTTTACGAGACCGAAGTTAAAATTCATATTTTTAATTCATTGATTAACAAAAATATAATTTTTGTTAATCAATGAATTTTCCCCATATTTCGTAAAATATCCGTTCTAAGCCGGGACGGACAGCTAGTGTGTTATATATAACAAAAACATTTCGAACACTTCACTAAGGTGACGATAGTTATAAAACATACTGATGACTTGAACTTTTTGACAGCTGTAAATAATCATATACATGACTATGAATGTAAATATGTCATGAGCTTCATGTGTGTATTTATGGTATTAGAGTAATCACTAACCACCCGAAAGCAAATCTGTGATGGTACACTAAAAGCTTACAAGATTATATTAAGTAGTAAGATTGTATTGACTAAACAAAACTAGTGCTGTCACACATTTAACACTATACCTGTGCTCATCGCCAACTGATAAATATTTACTATCTACAAATTGTTATTACTTCTAATTTTACAATGTTCACGATATAAGTGGCATTTTTATTGTTCCTATATTATCTTGATCGAAGACAATCGTAATCTGATCATGTTTTTTTTTAATTTTTTTAATATATATATATATATATATATATATATATATAATCATTTTTTCCTCTTAAGGTCGAGAGAAGATGTCAGAATTGTAGTATTTCACTAATAAAATTGTCACTATTCCTCAATTAAAAATAGATACTGAATGTAACAAATGCTTATATCTACGTTAAGATTAATTAAATGAGATTCTCTGTAGGTGAAACATCAGATTGTAAAAGGTTCAGAATGTTTTAGATTTTGTATAACATATGAACTTTTATAATTTGAGGTTTATTTAAAGCTTACGTAATAGGAACTCTTTGGAGAAATATGTTATAATTTTCACAGATGATCAGTGAATTATTAATCATATTTATAACAATTCAAGTTTAATATAAGATTTCCTTATCATATTGTGGGAATGACAACACAATTCGCTAATCTTTTGTAAACAAGCGATGTGACAAACAGAGTTGTAAAGCTATTTATGGTGGGCAATTAGTTTGAGTCAATTAAGGAATGAAGGTGTTAACAGTTATCATATAGCAAGCACGTCGTGCCTTAGTTTGTTCTGTGACGGCAAATGTTGCGCTACACACCGTCCTATAACATTACTTTAAAATCGTTGTTGGTTAACTCGGAATCTGTACTTTATGGAATGTAAAATAATCGATTTCATAAAATAATCTGTTATTACATCATTATGATAAATTATTCCAAGTAAAATAAAACAATTCCCGTGTTGGTTTAGGACGTGACGCCCAAACTTCGATATAGAGTCCTTTATCCGTTAGGTCAATATCAACCTTACGATATAACCCCGTCACAGATACGTAATCTAAAAAGAGGTAGACCCCGTGAAGGAAATGGCTTTCTTTTTTTTTAGTTGTCTGTTGAAAAAAATCTAGAATTATAATAGACATATTACCAATTATCGTAGAACGAGTAGGGCGACGGAAAGTCTCGTCTTCTCGCATCGGAATCAACAAATAAACAAAACGTGTCTATATCTAGTACATTTAAATTACTGTCATTTGTGGATAATGGACAAGGAGGGGATTAAGGTTTCAAAGTTTAGCCAGCGAGCGCTACCGCTCACATTCTCGTGGGCGATTACGATATAGATAGCAGTCGATATGGCTGATACGTGTTATCACCGATACGCTTTGAGCGCCCGCCGACCCATCCATCATTCCGAAACAACCTTTGCGTTCGGCCGACACGACGCAGGCTTGAAGGTAAATAGCAGTTAACACATGTTCTGATATCGGTACATGCCACTTCACGTTACACTCAGCTCCGATAAGCTACAACGTTTTCTTTAATGTACAGTTTGTTACATAAGTAGTGGGTATCAATGACGCTTATCGCTAACTATTATCTGAGTTTAGAATTTAAATACGCAATTGTTTTAATGAGTTTTCTTCTACAAACCTGGACTAGCGATCCACCACGGCTTCATCCGTAAATAACAAGATGGATTGACCTGAAAAAATTATACACTAAAACGGGAATCGTCCTATCCACGCGTGAAAATAGCATGAAAATATGTTTCGGGGAATTTGTTTTATAATATGTATTATATATTGCTTTAAAGCGATAAGTTTGCTAAATTGTGCATTTTTTTAAGAAAATAAATATTTAAAATATGTATGCAAAATTATGTTTATATATTTCAGCAAACTATGAGTCCTCGAATTCAAAATAAGGGCCCCTCGATGCTTTCTGTGTGCGACCCGTTTGCTCTAGCTATATGAGAAGTAAATGTTATTTGAAATGACCTCGGGCTGCCGGCACATTGTTACACTATGTTTTTGTAATAGCATTGTATCCGCGCCCTTATGATTTGGTACAGATTTTATTTCATCATCTAAACTTACTTCAAATTTATAACAGGAACAGGCAGGCTTTGTTAAAGGTAAAGGCATAAGAGAGCAAATACTGAATATCAGACAACTTATTGAGAAATCTTACGAGTACAACATCCCGTTGGCCATGTGTTTGATTGACTACAGCAAAGCTTTTGATTGTGTCAATTGGGACAAGCTGTGGATTGTACACAGTACCGCGTCATCTTAGCGTACTATTATAGGCGTTATACGCGAATAACGTCGGCATAGTTAAAGTACATGACACGGTGTCCAAGCCATTCCGATTTCAAAAAGGCGTACGGCAGGGCTGCATAATTTCACCTATTTTACTCAACATCTATGGTGAATATATTATGAGACGAACCTACGAGAACTGGAATGGTGGAGTCATAATTGGAGCAAAAAGTATCACTAAACTGCGATACGCCGATGACACTATTGTGAAGTGAAACTGAAATGGTTATGTTCTTAGATAGAATCGAGCGCATATGTGGAGAACTGGGTCTGGCTATCAACATGCCGAAAACAAAAATCATGATTATAGACCGTTCATATACAATGGAGCTCAGTGACGCACTAAGGCTAGACCTTGTCAATGACTAGCCCTAGTGCCTGAACTCCATGATTTCAAACAATGGATCATGTGAGGCCGACGTCAGAAGGCACATTGGGATGGAAAAGAGCGCCACGTTAAAGTAAAGCAAAGACTTGTGACAAGTTTGGTATTCTCCATATTCGTGTATGGAGCGTAGACCTAGACCTCGAAAAAGGCTGATCGCACCCATATAGATGCATTTGAGATGTGGTGTTGGAGAAAGATGCTGCGCATACCATGGACTGCACATCGCACCAACGCATCCATACTCCAAGAACTGCACATCAAGTTCAGACTATCCACCTGTAGAGAGTTAAGATCAATTTTCAACCTCCTTCTTGAAATACCTATTCATAGTACTAAATATTTTAAGTCATCATTCACAATTCGATCAATTTCACTTTGGAAGGCCTTGCCATCCACGTTAAGCGCGCAAAGACTATTAACAACTTCAAAACATTAGTAAAAAATCACTATTCGAACTGTCAAAAGTAGCTACTTAAAATTTTAGTGACTTTTTATTGCATTATAGATCATCCATAGTTTTAATTTATTCGTGTTCAATGGTGTTAATTTATCTTTGTCTTAATCAACAATCACCGGTTTGTATATTTTATTGTATATATGTTTGTATGCATATGGGTATATATGTGTTTGTATGTAGTATAGGTATGCAATTTATGTATTTGTTTTGTTTGTTTATTTACTTGTATATCGTTTTTTTGGGTATTTGATTGTGCACTACCTACAATTATTTTATGTAATTTCCTATCTTTAAGACTTGGGTTGTCTGGAAAAAATTACTTTAAAGTAATGAGGCCGCCTTTGTGTGCGTTTGTATGTATTGTATGTGTTTCTACTATATTGTGCACAATAAAGAATATTTAATTTCATTTCATATGTCTCCGCAGAATAATGGAATATTTGAAGGAGGAAGGAAAGAGGCACCGGAGACGAAAACCTGTGCGCTGGACTGACCAAATACGCTCAGCGCTTGATCCCAGTTTCAGCGACGCCATCCATAACGCAGAAGACAAGTACCAAGCGGCGCCACATAGTCCAGAAGAAGGTGCAATATAAATATAACGACCCTCAGCCTAGAGGCTTACGACGCGAGGAGGAGGAGAACATAGTTAACGAAAAGTTGAGAAATTTCATTGTGAACTTTTTAGTTTTTACACCACAGAATTGGTTTTGCAAATATCTGTCACGTCAGTCTGACAGCGGAATGAGACAATAAACACAACGCGAGATTTTGTAGTTAAACTAATGACAATGACCTAAAAGTAAAATGACATGTTTAATTCCAAACCTTTGGTGGCTTAAGAACAAAAATGACAAAAATCAGAGATGAAAAACTTAGAACATACAGTATAAGGCGGTAAATCTACGAGCAAATACATTCTCGCGTTATTCTAATTCTATTACAAACATGTCCGAGCGATCCACTCTACAGCGTATGCACAAACACTTCCCTACCTTCAATACTTGCTTCCCGGCTTCTATGATAATTAAATAAAATATTACGAGCTATTTTCATTGAACTAAGATTTATGTTCTTTAAAGCCGTAACTTGCGACTAAATTGAAGCGAAACGAGAGCTCTCAAAAACCGCCGCGTCCATTTAAGATAGATCGGAAGGCTCAATGGGGGTAGTATGAAGGTCGATATTCTTCGGCGTTAGTCACTACATATCAACGAGTGATTAATTATCAGTGTAACAGAAACCGTATTATTATAGAATTAATTAATTTTACCATACAGATTACACCAAATGTTACATACCCTCTAACAACCAACACTAATACCCGCCTACGGTTTATTAATAACAGTGAACTGTAACGTCAACAATACGTTCATATGTATTCTGTCATTTTTTATTACTCACAACAGTCCTTAAAGCCAGTATTATAACAATGGTATCATAGTATTTAATTGTAAATTATTTAATTTAATTGTAATAATTGGCTCATTGGGGGAGGCGGGAAGAGAGCAACGCATCAGCATAGTGATATGCATTGGAGACGTTAGTCGTAAAAAGGCTCCGATTGCTCGTTTGCCCCCTATTGTATAAAATAAAATTGATGTCTTAATTTTACGGGTCCACCCATGACCATGCTTTCCGTAAAGCTTGTGAAATGTCGGGATAGTTAAATAATTAAATAAACCGCAATAAAATCCATAAAAGGAGTTTCATTGTAATAATTTAAATATAAGTATAATTGTTCATATTTTTTTACATGATAAAGCGATCGGTAAGTATACTCACTGTCGTCTGGAAGCTTGCGGTCCCTCCGCGGCCGAGGAGGGTGATACAGAGATGACTGATCCACGCCGGAGCCGCCGGAGGCGAGCGACGAATGCCCACTGTCACGAAACTCACCAGTTTCTGCCCAAACTGTAACAAAATACAATACATCAAAATGAAGGAATGCTTAATCATAATATTAAATTACAAAGTATATCGCATATTGTGTGACAACTTGAGGTTCCACGATCCTTTAAGTTATACAACATTACCGATAAAAATGTAAATAAACGACAACTCAGCTACAGTGTCACTTTTTAAATCCACTTGCTTAGTCATTTTATATGTAAAATAATATTGACCATAAGGAATATTATAAAGTCCGATATCGACAATAAATTTAGGACATGTGTAAATATAACGCAAAAAAAAAGTATATACTTTAATATACAATTTACGCATGTAGTAATGTTAAAACAAATACGCTGCTACGATTTCATATCAACCACCCCCTGCTGTTTGACTCAGGCAGCTGTAGTATGACATCATTGTAATAGTACGAATTATTAATAAGCGCCAATATGTCCCAAGCTGTTTGAAAGTGAATGTACCTTTAGTTTATCTAGCAAAGCTTTAGTTATAAGTACTGAAAGTCCTATAGAATATAATATAGCGTCATACTTATTTTGTGTAATAGATCACATCACTATTCTAGGATTAATTAACTATCAACTTCTATGTCAGAAATATAGTTCGAAGAACTAATCTGTGCGGTATCGTAAATTGTTTTTAACTCGCTAATTAGGCGTGGTTTACACGAGCGTTTTGAAATGACATATCTGTGTAGGGACACGGACACCCCGTTGCTTACGACGTAATTATGTGTCCCCGTACACTTGTTAACAAATTACTCACTTGGGATGCCAACGAGCGCACACTTTATTAGTGAAACAGATGGTAAATATTCGCAGTTTGACACAAACTTCAATAAATATCTTTACAACGATTAATAAATTTCGTATTTAATGTTAACTATAATTTTATAAATGTAATATCCTCTAGTTATATCGCTGTTATCATTAAAATAACTATTACATTTCTTTTTCTACTTCTACCATTTGCTCTACATACGAAGGATTTCTTCATTTCAGTAACATTGAATATAGAGTTAGTGCTCTCTACATATTACATATTTACAGTTATGTACACTGTGTCTGTGTGTATGGGATGACATCGGTAAATGAGAACGGCAGCGTTATCACTATTTAGCTATTGTGCTATATGTGCAAATATCTGCTTGGAATTATTGGATATTAATATTCATTAAGAAATGATATTTAAGGCTACAATAACTTTATCGTATCTACTAAAAATTTAATGAGTTTACACTTTGTTTTAGGTTACCGTCAACATTTGTAGCTCGTGTGGTTCAAAGATTTGCTATGTCGCAAAATTTAATTTAATAAGAATACAGATTATGTTCTTCACAATCTTCGGTAGATTTTAGTCCTGTTATCGACACCTTTTGACAAGCCACAAGGCATACTCCTGCTGATAATATGAGTTGTGAGTTTCCCCAAGCTTTTCTCTCGTCTACCAAATGATTAATTCAGAATATATAATTCTCATCTGTTGTTCTGAGTGTGTGACCAGCCCATTGTCACTTCAGCGAGCTTATTCGTGGCGTGATATAGGATATCTTAGTTCTCTGCCTTTTGACTTCTTTCTTTTGAATTCTGTCGGTCAGAGAAACACCTAACATAACACATTCAGTAGCCCGTTGAGCTACCGCATACTTAGGGACCAGTCCTGATTTAGGAAACCAGGTTACGTGCCCCGTAGGTTATCACGGGAAGAACGCATTGGTTGAAGACTTTTGTATTCATTACTATTGTTATTATTATTATTATTATGCCATCTGTGTTGTTGAAGAACAGATGGTAGATGGGCTAGTAAGGTACTGGAGTGGAGGCTGCGTTTAGGAAAATGAAGTGTGTGTCGATCGTTCACCAGGTGGGAGGACGATCCCCGTGGAGTAACCGGTCCGGGATGGATGCGAGTAGCAGGAGATCGATTGTCTTGGCGTTCATTGAGAGAGGCCCTTGTCCAGCAGTGGACCGATAAGGGCGGATAATGATGATGATGATATGATTCTCAAGCTTATACAAGATACACGAGTATTTCGTCACCTAGAATAATCCTATGGCTACTTACATATTTTATAAATACATTTAATAAATGTATGCTGTTGTGTGTAGCAATACATTTAATATGGAATGTTATTCTAATTACAGATGTCATAAAGCAGATGTGTATATAGTGATAGAGTAAGTCCATTGTTTTGAAACAAGTCACGAACTAATCATAGACCGTAAGCGAACCAATGTCAGTGTAACTATTTAATTTAAAAAAAGAGATATATAGACATATTTCAATAAATTTCTACAATAAATGAATATATTTACTAATAAAATAAAGAGGAAACATTTCATTGTTTGCTTGTTTATTTGCATTGAATAGGGTCCGAAACTACTGGAAATTTGAGAAATTCTTTTACCATTTGAAAGCTACGCTATCGGTGATGAACTTTTGCTTTAACATAACATTTTCAAAAACGTGCGAAAAACATATCAAAGTAAATCCTTACGTAGCTACTGAAATTATTGACAACTAGCTGTCCTGATAGACGTTGTTCTATCACAAACTGATTTTGTTGTCACGGTAACATCTCATGTTTACGAGGCCGAAATTTATATTAATATTTTTTTGTATTTTTGTTATATTTTTTATGTAAAAGCAACAAATTTCTTTTACAGATCAACACTTACACGTATATGCACACTAGTTTTGACGAAGGGAAAAAAACGCGACATATCATTACGACACTAGACTGCTCAAACAAAGACACTGGAACATAAAATCTATGAATATATATTGTTTCTCGGTTCTACAATATACAAGGTCAATCCCCTATGCTCCGACTTCCACCGTGAGCCACAGAAAAGGCTACAGGCATTACTTTAGCTTCCTCTTAGCTCGAGTTGTTTGTTTTGTAAGAGTGGGACACTTCCTGGCTCACGCGGGACCAATTCGGTTGCAATGCAGCAATAGCACTTAACAGAGAGAAGCATATTACGGTTATGGTACGGTTGATGTTATCTCATCACAAGTAGAGCAAACGTCGCGTCGGGTCGTACAAACGCACAGCACGAAACACACTCGTTCAAATAAAATTTATGTTTGCTGATTTGATAACGTGTGATAAGCGCCTTCATTGTTTTATTGGGGCTGTTAGGTCTCTCAAATACAAGCAACATACAGATGAGTGCAAAAGTGTTTGGTCGTATTATAATACTCTTTTTTGTGGTTGAATTATTCGTGTTAAAGAAGATTAAGTGTTTTATAGTCTTCTGATTGTTTCGTAGTTTTGTACAGGGCATATTACTGGGTTTTGATGTTTGTCCTGCGGTATGCATGTTTAGCCACAGACGTGAGGCCCCGGGTTCGAATCGTTCCCCGGTAGGAACATACGAGATGTGCTATTAGGATTTTCAATTGCTTATATTTTCTCAATAACTGCCTGGAGTCAAGAAGATAGCGGTATTATAACCCCGTGCCTAGGAGAACACGGAACTACGCCTGAGTTTTCTTCTCCGGTCATGTTGGATTGCCGTCCGAACGGAATAGGAGAATTAATATTAAGGAATTAACACTTGTGTCTGCGCAAAGTCTTGTGCAGATGACTCTATTCAATAAAGATGGCGGCTGTAGCCGAAATTCGGCTAGGTTGACATTAATTTTATATGTTACTAGGTACAATACGTCCTGTTACAAAAGTGCAGCGTACAAACGAAAAGGTTTGTGTTGTAGTACAAGAACATGAAATAAAATACAGACGAGCGCTAAAGTCGTTAATGAAAAATATCATATGTTGTTATTCACTTTATTAATCTGTATTTCAATGAACTGCAGACGACTTCAAAATAACCACATTAACATTATAACGCGAGTTGGTGAATTCACACACACCCACACACACACACACAGAGAGAGACACATACATACACACACACACACACACACACACACACACACTCACACACACACACATATATATACATACACATACACACGCACACACACACACACACACACATACATACACATACACAGAGACAGAGAGAGACACACACACAGAGAGAGAGAGAGAGAGACATACATACACACACACACACACACACAAACACACACGCACACACACACTCACACACCTTCATGATAGTTGCCTAATATGATAGGCAGAGCGAACGGAGCATATATCAATAGTGAAAATGCTGTTGGCATATTTTTACTCTTTTGTAATACTTAATAGTACTGCTCCTTTACCATGATTTCCCATCGTGTAGCAGGCGAAGTTTTCTGAATCTTACACGTATCCTTCTTTTACAGAAGTGGTCGGGATTGAACTCACTCTACTGTCGGTGTCTCATGGCCCGCAACTCAACAATTAGCTAGCATTGAATCAAATCAATGAATCATCAAGTGAATCAAAGGAGGGCTGATTAGAATACAGCAATTATCTGTATTATTATTATTATTATCATCATCAGTATCTTCATCCTCGTGTATGTCACCGCTTGGTAATGCGAGGTGACGTTTATGGATTAATATATCATGTCTCTCGATCGACAACCGAGACTTTAGACAAATACTTAATAGGGGCGACTTTTATTGAACTTTTTAAATCGCATAGGTATGAGGCACACGTGCAGTCTAACAGTAGCTTTAACTATGACGTACCTTATGAAACTAACGAAATGAAATGTTTTTTTTTTTTATTTAAAACTTATGAAGGTCTTCCATTAAATCTGCCACCTGCATTGTACCTGCCTGCACCTATCAATGAAGACATTTTTTCTTGGTTTCACGGGGAAATTTATTATTAATTGAAACGTATGATACAATTGCGGCATGCCGAATTGGTTCAGATGGCGGAGTACCACACGCCGACGGAGAAGCCCATGTTGTCACTTGTCATGCGATCTGTGTGCGCTGATGAAAGTTAGAGCCAGGCTGCATTGCAACCGAAATGAACCGGCACGGCCTGAGAAACAACACTCGCTCAAACACACCACCATGCAGCGTGTCATGTGTTTTATGAATGTCTCGCGAAACATTGGAGGTGGTCACGTCTATATAACTATCATCTCAATGTTATGAAAGGGCGCAGTCTACTCGTTTGGCCCCTAAGAGACATATGCTATGTCCATGGACGTCAGTATTCACTATAACAGGATCCGACTATGCAATAAAAGAGAACACAGCCAAAACGTTACCCACACAAACAACGATGGTCCGTACTGTTATCAAGGGCATGGGACGAGCAGTCGTGGAGTCGTAAATTGTGGAGCAGTGTATAAAGATCCCAAACACTGAGCGTGGTATTTACATTCGCGATGGCACACGGCTGGTCTCCGAGGTAAACACAGATAAGTAGCTCGTAATTTACAGCGCCGACCCTAGGCCCCGGCCGATCTACTCGTATGTTTTATTGTAATAGAAAATGTACAGCGCACATTCCTTTAATATACTTTATACTATTTGGTCTTCGACTGCCTCGTGGTCATGTGGTAAACATGGTCGACAGACGTGTGTTTCCGGGTTCGAGTCCCGCGTTGGACCAAAAAGTGTTATTGATATTTTTGAACTAATAACAGTCCGTAATCAGGATGTTGTTGGCGTTTACTCATCCTGCGATTGATTTCTGCCCGATCGTGTCGGACGGTAGTCTAAGAAGGAAAAAAACGTGTAGAACCACCCTATATACGGGCCATAAAAAACTTAAACCTGCATGTAACGATATTTTCCACCTCTCAAATATCAGTCTAATTAGCTAATTACAGTATCTTCGGCTCCCTTGACATCAGAGTCGGGCGATGAAAGACCCAGCGGTCTCTCTGGCCATAATAATAATAGATCAATTAGCAATTACAAACAATCTCACATAAATAAATATAAATAAATAATCATTTACTCTGCAAAAATCTACATATATAGACAGTACATAAAAAAAAAACAAAGATAAACATTTCTTTCAAACAATCAATTTAAGTGGACTTTGCAGAAATGGTCTCAAGCTCGACATTGCTGGCTGTGCTGTCAGCGCCGATCTTCCGCTTGAATCTTCAGGTGACCAAACGGATACGCCAAGACTAAACTTACTCAATATGACACTAATTATAAACCGTTACACAAAATTTATGCACATCTTTCAATAAACTTAATACATTTCTTTTTTATTAATATTTTGTTGACAAAGTGGCAAAATTTTATGCTTGACGTTGGTTATATTGATAAAAAAGGAGAAGAACACGTACAATTTTCTTAACACAAACGTCAGACAAATTTATGAACAAATAAAACGCAATGCAAGTCAAACAGAAAATAAACACAAATTATTAGAGTCCGGTAAGCGTGAGGAGCACCGATCAGAATAGAACACAAACATGAATCTGTCCTAGTGGCATATTATATAACATAAACATAAATCTGTCCTAGTGGCATATTATATAATATATACCAAATATTCATAGTTTGTTTATTAAAGAATACTTGAATCAGTTACAAAGTTTTCATGGCTTTGTTGACTTTGTGACATGTAGTCTTATAACTTTTTTCTGAATGCAATAAAGTTTTTTAAGTTTCTAATTGGTGAGGGTATATTCTTCCAGCACTTAGAAGCCGCGTACCGGAAACTACCCCTGAAAGAGGCCGATCTATGTCTCTGTACAGCTAGTTGTTTGAAACGCTGTCCGGGTTCATGACATCCAACCAAGCTTACGATATAAATATGTCGGCTCCCCACGCCCCAAGACACCAAAAAGAAGGCATGCAAAATGGTACTTACGCCGGTGTTTCATTTTTAGTAAAGAGTGTTCATTTAAATAGGGGTAATATGTTCTCTAAATGGTATGTCGAAACAGAAGCGAGCAAAGGCATTCTGGATCCCTTGTATTAGCTTCTGTGTCCTGGCAGTTAAACGTGGTCCATATACAATATCGGCGCAATTTAACTTTAAAGTATTAGTGACTCAGGCGGATGCGTAAAGTTACTTCAATGTGCTGCCACGCATTGTAAAGGATTTTCAGGCGATAGAAACACGGGGATTACTAAACCTATTATACGGCTCCCAAATCTCAGAGCACAGTCCATTTTTAATCCGAGATTGTGTGCTTTCTACACTTTTTCTAAAGGCTGGTCCATAAGTAGAACATTATTAATTATATTTAATTTTAACAATTGAGATTTTGTGTCACTGATCATATAATTGGACTTATAGGGATTCAAAAGTAGATTGTTCCTTCTAGACATAATACATTACGGTTAAGATCATAATTCAATTTATGGATTGCAATATTAATTTAAGATGGATGGCAGGAGATATATACTTGCGTATCATCTACATAGAAATGATAATTGCAATTCATTATATGGTCTTTTAAATCTGCTCGCGTACAATAAAAATAATATAGGGCCTAAAATAGATTCCTGTGGCACGCCTTTGGAGAGGGCCATTTTGTCTGAAAGGAGTGTGAAACCATCTTGGTTAGTTATTTTTACATACTGATAGCGGAAACTGAGATAGTTATCAAACCAATGAATCGAATTACTGCCAAAACCATAACATCTCAATTTGGACAAAAGAAGGTTTATATTTAAAGAATCAAATGGCCTCGAAAAATCTAGCAGTACAAGGAGGGTGCACCTGCCTGCAAAATAGTGTCAGTCACATCAAGTAATGATGTGACGGTACTGCGACCCCTCCTAAAGCCCGACTGAGCCTCCGGTAACATATTGTTAGATTCGAAGTACTTTGTTTTCTGCTCAGAAACTACTTCGTCTAAGATCTTTGATAGACATGGCAAAATACTTATTGGTCTCAAATCCTTAAGATCTGTAGGATTTGTTTTTTAGCTAAGGGTCGCACCACTGCCAGCTTCCAGACATCTGGATATGTAGACGTTGCTAGAGATATATTTACAATTGTAGTGATAGGTTCGAAGAGGTCCGGCAGTGATAATAAAGTCATCCTTAGGTTTAACGAATTACAACCTTCTGCTTCTGATTTCAGTGTTTTTATAATGTGATAGATTTTATGTACTGTGACTGTTTTGAAAACAAATTTCTCTTCACCAAAATTATGAACTTCAAAGTACGCTTCCTAAATATTCCTAGCATACCTAATAATGAACTGTATTAGGTATGCTAGGAATATTTAGGAAGCGTGTACTTGTTATGTTGAGATGCATCTCTCCCATCTGCTGGAAAACGGGGGGTCCGACCCCTTTTTAAGCCCCAAACCTAGTTTCGTCGCCCGAGAAGCACTCACAGCCACCAGATGAAGCTGCATTTTGTTTCTCTTCGCTTCCACAGAATAAAAAAAAGTATTTTCAGTCTGGACATTGGAGTTATAAAAGCACCTTTTTTGTTTGCGCGGGGAAACGCATTTACGCGCCTTCACTGGCCCTGGGTGGGGTCCAATGGTGTGTGGGGCCCGCGGAACGTTATAGTGCCGAATACCCACCAAAGCCACCGGGAGTGCCATCAGTGCCACCTGTTGTGAGGTGCCCCGGAACAACAAATTATCTTGGCACCTCGACGGCTAGTCAGTCCTCTAAGGGACCGACGCCTCTTTCATAGCAGGGTTGCCCTGTACCACAGGATAACCTCACCAACTATGGGACAATGCAATGGGCTGAGGTATCCATCCTCGCCCCTTGCCCCGTGCGCAAAAGTGCCTCCTCCTGTTGCTCCTTAGTACACTCTTCTTATAGGAGGAGTACCAAAACCGCTTGCTCCTCCTGCTCTTTAGCCCCCTCTTCTTATAAGAGGGGTGCAAAGATCCTCCTACGGTTCAATTGACTTCGCCTGGGTTCACCCCAGGCCACTAAGCCCCACCGCCACGGCAAGGCTTGATCCATGGTGGGGTTATAAAATCACCTCATAGAAACATGCGTAGGCAATATCTTAACTGTAAAGAGACATACATACTGTTTGTGATAATTACGGACTTTATTTGTTTCATAGTGAGTGAAAATAAAAGGGTACTTCTTTTATAGAATAGGGGGCAAACGAGAAATCCGAACTATTTAATGATAACCGACGCCCATGAACATCCACATAATTACTATGCCGATGCGTCGCCCAGCTTCACCCCCCAATGGGCCATCGGCTACTCACAAACCACACGAAACGTGAAACTGAAGATGTTACTTTAAGGCGGTATTGTGTGAGCGAGAGGTACCTCCCCGGTCCAATTCCGTTGCATAGGAGCACCATGCACCTCCTCCTAAAATTTAATGCGTATGAACTCAAGCAAGTTCGTATATTTACTTCGTAAAATTTAATGCATATGAACTCAAGCAAGTTCGTATATTTACTTCGTAAAATTTAATGCGTATGAACTCAAGCATGTTCGTATATTTACTTCGTAAAATTTAATGCGTATGAACTCAAGCAAGTTCGTATATTTACTTCGTAAAATTTAATGCGTATGAACTCAAGCAAGTTCGTATGTTTACTTCGTAAAATTTAATGCTTATGAACTCAAGCAAGTTCGTATATTTACTTCGTAAAATTTAATGCGTATGAACTCATGCAAGTTCGTATATTTACTTCGTAAAATTTCTATCATTTAAAATATTTTAAGACTCCATATTCTATCCTTTTATTTCATTCTTCGATCGTATCAAATAATATCTCATCTACATTACGTGAACAAAAGACAATAAACCAGTAAAACCTATTTCAGTATCCAAAAGACTTGAAGACCGCCAGTTTATTGCCCTCACGCCATCGCCAGTCCACGGCATAATTCATTGCAATAGAAATCTACTATGATTATTACGTCCGAGCTCTGTCTGACGCACTGACAGACAATAAAATATATAAGCCAAGTATACGGACAATTGATGTCAATCCATTAACTAAGCGATATTGAGGAACGCGTGATAATCTGGGAACACTTTGAGAAATGGCAGATGATTTACAAACACAATTAAGTATCTGAAGACATATTTTGTCATGAAAATAATGGTTCCAATGAAATAAAAGATGTCATTTAAAATATCGTTTTAAAATTGCCCTCGCACTTACGAACACATTAAACATGTTTTTCTTACATGCGACAATGTAATTTATTTTTCGAGGATTATCTTTATTTATCGGTTTTACCTCAAAATGTGTTGTATTTAAAAATAAATATAGTAATCAAAAACTTGAAGTGGATCGAGGATGAGAGGCCTCTCAGTAGCGGGAATCCCCGACATGCGCGTGGAGTGATCCAGACTCGATCTCGTAACCTCTGCGAAATGTCTTTCTTTACATATTATGCACATACGTGCAGTTTGTGATATTTGATTAGTGAAGAATCTAATGACGTTTTCCTTAACCACAGAACATGTTATAGTAAAATGTAGTTAAGCGACCTATTTTAATATATATAAATTATATAATTACGTATTTTAATCTCTACGGCATATAAAGTTCCAATCGGGTTTATGTAAACCTTGCCTTGTGATCTTCTCGCACATCAATACGATCCACCCCGTCCGTTCTTTCACGTCTGCTGTTTCTAATCGATCAACTACTTACAAATGGCGGAAACCGCCAAGAGTGCAATATCTTTATTCAGTAGTAAAGCACTGTTGCGAATATAAGCCCTTTGTTCAATAGTATGAAAATTTTGGCATAATAAATATGGAAGTAATGTGCTTTCAACAGACGGTAAATCACAGGTCGATTAAACGAGACATTAGTTTTTATCCTCCCACTGCTAAATATAAGGCAATTTCAATCAACTTCGATAATAACAAAAAATAGAATGGTGATAACAAGTACCATATTTCGCTATTAAACAGATGTATCAATAACACAAGTCATAAACTAAGATAACAAAAACAAAACAACAAAGTGTTTTGTATTTATTCATCACAAGCTTTTACAAATGTATTTGTCCGCCCCACAGTAGTGTTAAGTATACTAACGGACCACCTTGGGTCTGCTTAATAACATAATCCCGATAGCTGATACGGAAGTAGGTACGAGTGGCTGCTTCCGACACGGTGTTTGCTCGCCCCTAATACGGCTCTGGACGTAAGAGGACCTCACAGTGTACTATAAATAGTACACGGAGACTAGAGAGGATAATTTATATAGTTTCACTTGTTTTGTTTAAGTTAAGTCAGCTGAGACCACCTCACATTCATTGCGTTCATAATGAATTTAAAGCCAGTATTTAATCATCATTTTGGTTTTCGATTAATGGATGAGAAAAAAATGTTCTAATTTTTGATATAAAAGACTGACTGTCTCAGAGAGACTATCGCACCAATACATAAAACGATTCCCGAGAAATATTTAAAGTGCATAATTTATTGAAGTAGCAATCCAGGCCATGCTAGTCACAGCCGAGGTGGATAAGCTAAATAATTTATAAGACGAAAGAACATTACGGTTCTATCCACCTTGAAAATATTGACATATGACTTGAGACCTCAAATCAATAGCAATCTTAAAACTTTTCTCAGAGTAATTTAGACCGCCATAGGAAGGAGGTATATGCATAGAAAATTTATGATTGAGACACGTAAAAAAGGCATCTATTTGTTGTGTTGTGTCCCGTAAACGGTGACTAGTCGTAAACTGCCTAACGCTACACCACGTTTCACATCATCACTTATGATGACAAAACTATTTGCAATACTTCGGCCTCATCTCCTTACGAGTACATGTCATAAACGAAGCAGACTCCTACCTAGAATTAGGTGCCGTTTCTATGTAAGAATTATTAGGACAATTGGGATCAAAACGGAAAGTGGCACTGAAAATACTCATAGATTCATGATGGGGCGTTCCACAAAGATTGCATTTTATTACCTTCAGGGACAGATAAACTAAGTAACACGAAACATTTTATTTTGGCTATGTACGTATATATGTATTTGTTATGTTTTAAAAAGCCGGCAACGCGTCTGAAAGACTTGTAAATTTCTATGGGCGGAGGTAGTCACAACCCACCTGCTCTTAAAAACAAAGAAACAAAAGGATACGTTGCCAACTTCTGGAAATTTCTATGTTTGAAGGCGTCTCACTCGGTGGACTGATGACCTGGTCATGATAGCGCCTAGCGGAGAGCCTCCGAATGCAAGCAACTTGTGACTCTGGCACCCTCTGAGGGAGAACGATGGCCAGTAGTGGCCGTGTTCTGACTACTAATGATGGATTGAGGGCACGTAGAATATGTTGAGAGCCTCATACTTCCTTAATCCGACACTGCACAATTTCGTATCAAATATAATAATTATTATTATGATTATATCTGTGGACATAACAAACTACGTAACGTGGTAGATTTCCGTTACCCATCTAGCGGTAGTGCCTGTGTACTAGGCATCGGAAATATATTTAATTGTTTATACAAATTGAAGACATTTTATATATTTAAGATTTTTATTATAGAAATACATATATTAACATCCATGACCTAGGCGGGACACGAACCCGTGACCACTGGCGTATCACGCGGATCAACCGCCACGTTACCAAGTGAGCTAGTCGGTCGTCAATATACATGAGTACAATTCATAAAAATCATTTAGCTGCAATAAACAAGATAAGGACAGTTGGTGCCACCGACTCCGATTACGAGTAGGCACGTCTAAGCACGGAGCTCCCAACTTGTGGTATCTGTCCAACCAATGGCATCGCAACGCGAATTATCGCTTAAATTAATGGCGTGTGAGTTATAAATGGCCGCGGATTAGAGCTGATCCATTTTATTCCTATTTTACCTACTGTAAAGAACCTTTATTGAAAGCGTACACAAATTCACGGGAGCATCAGCTAATTTTCCTTATTCCTGTCCCTCTCCGACGCGTTGATTTACCGTATACCGTATTCTATCGAACGACCCTTTTGGATATCACAATTCATCATCATTTTACGGTTTGTTGATTTTCTATTTACATCCAAGAGAGTGTGACGATGCTGCAGAGGGTTTGTGTTGCCATGTTCACCTGTTCTGCCATTCGTAGTTTTAATGATATTATAATCATAGATTTTGCAAATTAAAAAGAATTATAACATTCTAGTACATTATGCCGATGTTTATGAGCATCGGTAGTCATCAAAAGGCTCTGACAGATCATTTGTCCCCCTATAATATAAAAATATGAATTGGATTCTTCGAACATTGCTATTTATAAGGAAAACACATTTCTTTTTTTTATTACAAAGCTAGTGGATTTGCTTTTACTTATTATATTCCCTTCCTCAAATTTTCAAATAGTAGCCTTTACACGGTCACCCCTGTTACGAATACGTGGCGGTTACTAGTTAGCTCATGCTGGTATTATGTGTGAGAAGCTGCCTCGTGGTCTACTGGTAGACACATGTTCAGCCACAGACGAGAGGTCCTGGATTTGAATCCCGGAAAGAAAAAAATCTAATAACAGTCTCGGAGTTTGGAAGTGTTAAAACGGAGAGCACGTTAAGTTGTCGGTCCTACACCTGATTTCCCGCCGATCCTATCATATTGCCGTCCCATCTTATTAGGAGAATGAAGGAATAGAGAGTGCCCTTGTGTCTGTGCAAACACGTGTACACAATAATATACGCAGATGGCTCTTCTCAACAGAGACACACGCTGTAGCCGAAATTCGGCTAGGACGACATTATTACGTGTGAGAGGAAAAAAAATGATTCAGCTGCAACGTAGTAATGTGTAGATCTTTGAAAAATATGATAGTAGATATTTACATTTTATACATATATAAGTCGGATGGGTAAATATTATGCAGCAGGTTTTTTATTATTTATACGTATTAAATTTTACAATAAATAGACATGATATATTATAAATTCTCGAGACACGCAATTAGTATTCCAAATAGCCGGCGACACATCGTACACATAAATGTAAAGAGTGAACCGCCCGGGAGCACGAACCTCACATTATTTCTGCGTGTACAACCGCTTTGTGAAGAATTTGAATCTTAATACCTCCTTTATAAGCCCCATACTTGTTCGCAAGAACATGTGAGTTCGCACCGAACGCGGTTTCTATTTCAAGCAAGCGATAACCGTCCTATTGTCGTAGAGGTTAGGTTCAAAGTGTCGCAATCAGATGTGTTTAGCATAGAGTGCGGGACTTTGAGGCTTATGTTAATTGTAATAAAGCGGAGTGCAGCAGTTATGGGACGTGAGAGGTTCTAGACCAAATCCCAAGTAAGCTGTAACTTCCTTTTGGATTTTCGGAAGCCATTTATCAGTCTGATGCGGGTGTCTGAAAATTTTTCATGTTTCGTTATTTTATAGCAACAACATATGAATTTCGTATTCCCCTCATATTTAAATTGGTTTATCATACATTTATTATCATTTACAAATCGATATATGTCTGTTATGATCCTAGACCCTAGACCGACTGTTATAACCCACAATAAAACGTCGGTCTAGGGACTAGGCTAATACACACATAGAACTAAAACTTTTCTTTTAAAGGTTTACGCTCAAACCGCTGTTTTCATAGACCATGCTGCGTATGTGGATACCCGGGGTTATGCAATGCCTTAGTTCGATATGGAACGTCTAATATTAGTATCTACGATCCGAGCCAGCCCAAAGCTACACATGCAATAAAAAAGTACTACATATTCTTCGGAGTGGATTAAATGTCAATTTATTTGTAAATGCATCATATGTCTTTTCAAGCGGTGTGTATAGCATAGTTAAAGAAAGATTAAAGCTGGAGTGTGCCTACAAGACCTTTCAAGTGACAGTTAATTTGTCATAACCAATCTATCTATATTGGTTCATGGAGTTTATACAGTAAAAAAAAATATATCATCTGACATCTTGTTTTATGGTTAACGTTGCTATGAAATGAAATCAGAATACGTAGGAAAATTACTTTTTTTCTCGAAAGGACCTAAAAGGTACTGACGGCCTTGCTATTACAATTGCAACAACAGGTCAACGGACTAACGTAGACTTTATTGTCTTCTTGTTAAGAATACTAACAAGCAATCATCTCGATTTAATATCTCAAATTGATTACTACTGCGTCTAAGTATCTAATACCTACCGGCTTACGGGGAACAATTGGTTTTATCATAGACATTAGACATTGCATGTTCTATGCAGTACTCTATTTTCATAGTCGGCTTTACTTTGAACATTTTTTATGTTCCAAATAAAGCCGACTATGGACATAAAAAGGACGGTCAATGTTATAAATATTACATTTAGTTTAGACATAAATATTATCATCCTTTCTTCTATTACAGATAATAAACGCAGTGAAGTTATTTTATTGAATATTGTATTGCAGCAAGTAATAGATATACACCAAATGTAGAATTCGTCCCACAGCGCCCGTAAGCTTGATAAATCAAGTCTAACCCTTCCACCACCGCAAGCAAACTAACCACCTGAGACTGGTAAAAGTGTCTCACAAATAATTTGTGGTTTGCGTAACATAGGGGGTGCAAGATCTATGTTTATTAGAAACTTTTTTAAAAGCGATGTGGCCCAAGAATATAAGCTGTAATTTATTAAAGTACATATATATATATATATATATATATATATATATATATACTATTATCTTAACTTTACATCCACGATCACCATCAGCCTCATACAATGAACGCAAACCGTTTCCTACATGAACATTAACCATACGCAATTAAATTAACCGCGATAATATGAAGTAAGTCATTTAAACTAATAATAAATAATTATAACTAAGAAATAATTAACATTTGAAATTAAAATATAAGAAGTGATAAAGAATACAACAATTCAATACTCTTAGTTCTTAAAAAAGAAAATTATCATTCACTCCGCCTTCCAGTATCACAACTCTCCAGAAGACAAAAAGTCTTCCGTAATCAGTCGAACTGTTAGGGCTGGACAAGTGCCGCCAATCAGTAGTAGGTCCCTCCGAAAAAAAAAAAAGTATCACAACTGAAGTAATCCACACACATTGCTAATAAACTTAGATTAACCCTTTAAACCTGTACCGCCCTAGGAACAATACATCTGACCCCATAACCACAAAACACGACAGACAGTAAAATGGTTTAGTTCTTATAAATGAGTTAGGGACGAGAGATTGGCCACCAAGAGACAATTCGCGGAGGGTGAAAGTATTCAGAAGGTAATCACTGGTCCCATATGGACACAAATTACTTTTTCTATGGCATTAGATTCACAACAATGACAAGTGGAATGGGGCGCCGAGATAGGTTAGATGCGAACTATAAAATATCCAAATAATGATGGTACTGTCCTGATTTTTTTTTTAAATATTTCTATTTGTTCAGACTTAAAGGTATCCTTCGTACTTCTATTATAAGTACATCACTGGAAAAAAATACCATATTCCGTGTACGTTTTAGTGGAATATTGATTTTGGCCACATATTGTCCCTTAATTTTAAATATTCAATGAAAATATATTTTAAAATAACTAACGAAAAAACATTTTTATTAAACTGAAAAGATCCTAGTAGTTCATTTTTATATTTAATTAGTGATGCGTTCACGGATTCTTGATGAATTATTCAGTCAAAGTTTCCTCGTATATAAATTTTTCCATGGATGGAACCACATAAAATACATTCAGAAGATTTTGAAAGAATCAATCATTTAGAGACAGTTTTCTTGTGGGGACTTGGTTTATTACAAAACAAGAGAGAAAATCAAATGTATTTTAAAGAGAAATGACAAGCAAAATGAAAGAAATAATAATACTGACATATGTCGTTTTCCTTTACACAGGGGATTGGGGTAGCGTAAACGATGCCTTTCTGTGTATTTTCAATTTGCATAAATATTAGTGGGAGCTGTAATGTCATAAATATATTAGTGTGGTGATACACATTTTATGGCGATTACAATATTACACTCACGTCGCCATGAGGGCGAAATCGCATTAAGCTATTTCGCCGCCTGTTTGAAATATAGCCCCGCCATTTTAGTGTCAATTTATTTTGTTTGGAATATGCTTTTTAGGGGTTTATTAAATCTTAGAATAATAATGAAGATATTTTATATTCTTAAAAAAATTAAATTTGTTTTATCATCGGCTTGGACAGGGCCCTTTTGCCAGTTTTGTACCGCACATGTACATGCATAATAAAAGCCCATGAGAGGTATCAAATAATAAAAGGTTACTAGGCGTGATATTTGTCAGTCCGATTTCGGAGTGAACCCTCATGTTCACTTAAAAACATTGAATATTGTTAAGTCATAATATTACAATTACGGTGGTCCCCCGCTGCCGAGATCCGTTATCTTCTATTGTTACCCGCTCATATATCACCGCGCCATACAATATGCCGACCTCACGTGTCACATTAGTAGCTGTATGTCAACATTTAAGTTCCGTATGTTTGTGGCCGATTTACTCATATATACCTACCGAATATTAATTTTAAATATCGTGTATTAGACAGCTGAATGTAAGCATGGATTAGCCTTAATTGGGTTTAATTATAGATACCTATGTTCAACACTGGACTATAAAGCTTGGTAGTAATTATGATTATAGCGTACTTAGAACCTACATTTTCTTTTACTTGGTGTACAAAAAAGATATATTTCTATGAATATTTTATCAATACTATAATAATAAATAAGTTACAAAGCAAACAGCAAAATTACATGTTTTATAACAAATTTTTATTTAAGTCACCTACAATGGCGACATCAACTTTTCTATTTATTTTATTTGACACATCGATGAAATATCAGGCGTAATTGAAGTCAAACCAAAGAAAAAGGGCGGTCACATTGTATTTTTGTTTACGTGTGTTCTCATTGTAACACACTCGGTCATCGCAGGCCATTATACCCCTATTTGTTCTAGATCTTTTGTTGCGGCGAGGGTAACTGAATGTCAGACAACAATTTGTTATAAAATAAAAAGATTTATTGTTCTGTGTGTGTATTGCAGAGCTACTCTTTAACAACCGTTATTCTGCCCTTTTATAGCCAAAGATAAAATAAAAATACGAAATGTAATACATATTGTGAGCATTTCATTATCATGATCAAAATGTATTTTCTAGATTAAGTAAACTAACGTATAAGCAAAACAAATAAGATCAATGTATCTTACTTGACTATGTCTATATTAAAGTCCTCCCATACAGCTCAGAAAATAATTATTCCCTGTATCTTAATTTCAAATCAATGTTTTTATCGGCGCAGCCGGCGACTCTATTCGATTAACGTATAGAGTCAAAATGTGTAATTCTTCCAACAGCTCTCACAAAAAGCAACATTCACGCACTGCTTTCCAGTCATTTCCAGTGATGATGACGATGGAGAGCCAGTAGCCGTACATGTCAATGCCGACGCCATTTGAACTACCGCGCACGGGCACCTCGACGTCATAGTTAGAGGATGAGGGACCTCGCGGTCTCTCTGGCCATGATAATAATAGTTAAATTAGGTATTATAAATTTATATCGGGATACGTCTCCCCTAGTCTCATAACAATTAGATGAAGCTGTGTTGGGCTTCGCGCCGTCCCACCGCGCAAGTTCAGGTCCGAACAAGCGCACTACTGTAGTCGTAGAGTGCTGACATGAAATTTACAGCACATTTTTACTAAGAGTAATTAATATACGTTGCATAAAATTCGATTTTTTTTCAGGTTGTTCAAATGAACAGTTTATAACAAAATATCAGAATCATTGAGTATAGAAATAAATGGGAATATCCAAAGAAAGGGTACAACTGACCAGTACTGACAGTAATGGTAACAGATGGCAAGGTATCAACGCAAGGGTTAACATCTGCCAGCGATATAATCGATCATCCCATCTACACATTGATTATATTTATTGTGTCAATATTTGCTGGTGTTGACTTTTACTAGACTTCCTCATTTAATTGCTATTTTGATTTATTACTTTCCCTTGGATCTGTGTATCTTCTTTTTTCTATCAACTCGAGTATAAATCCTATTTGACTGTTTGTTTATAAAAAGGCATCGAACGTCCTTGAGTAAAAAAAAATGGGATCTAAAATTGGACTCTATTTATTTATGTATTTAGAGCTTCATTTTATGTATTTAAGTGTTTTGTTCAAATTTCGTCGGATAAATACAAGTCTGGGTTTGATTTGAGTAACAGACTACACATACTGCAATGTGTTGCAAATAAACTATGATAAATAAATTAATATGCCGAAATATGAACTAAGAAACTGTGGGGGAACTTGTGTGCTGTGCACGGTACAATTAACGTCGCATTTTTTTTTCAAACAGCAGTTCGTCACGTCTTTGAACGGATATTTCACAAAATACGGCAGGAATTAATTAAATTATAAAAATTATACATTTTAATTTCGGTCTCGTAAATTCATCAAATTTTTGTTTACCGGGCTATCAATAGGTACAATGAGACTTCCTCTGTTTGTGACAGAGAAAGATCTTCCTCTACGTAGTGTTCATACGAAAAAGGTCAAAGCAGCAGGTGAAATAATTCGCGTATTTTAAGATATGACTTAAGAATTACAGCCTATAAGAGACTCGCTGGTAATTTCTTAACCGACAAATTGAAGGTGGGGATAGATTGATGAAATCGAAACAACCACTTAACTGGCACGCACAAAAAAATTGTTTACAAATGAGTTTTTTTTTACAATTGAACAATATTTCAACAAACAAAATAACTGTATTTATGCTGAAAACTATAAGCTAGCTTCCCAATTAGTCGACAGAGTATAACGTATGCATTATTCGATTTCAGTGATGGTTTGGTGCCCCACCAATGTTAGCTATAAAGGAGTGACTGAGCCGTACTTTTGTGAAAAAGGTATTAAAATATCGACACAAGTGTATCAAGATACCATTCTTGAGAAGGTATTTAAGCGCCTTAATAACACTAAATCAATTATGGTCCTTCCAGCAAGTCTCTGCGCCAGGTCATAAAGCTCGGCCCACGCTGTTTTGGTTGGAAGCGAACGCCTCGGACTTCATCAGAGCTAAAGACTGGTCGTCGTCTTCTCCCGATCTTACTCCGCTGGATTACGATTTATGGTCAGTTTTACAGTACAGTTCGCTCTAAACGCCATAATAATTTGAAGTCCCTAAAATAATCCATACGTTTGGCAGAGAGGAATTTCCCTATGGAAGTGCGTGGAGAGTGCGTGCTTCTATTGATAACTGGCCTCGACGTTGAAAGGACTTTATTGCAGCCAGACGTCATAAGAAGACCACTTCGAATAAGCTTTTTATATTTTTAATTGTTCTATATTTGTGTATTAAACGAGTACATTGTAAAAGTAATAAATGTTATTTGCAATTTAAAAAAAAAATATTTTTCTTTTTTACAATATTTACGGCAAGACTAGGTATATTTTATACTATAGGGGGATATGCATACGAAAAGGTGGAGCATTTTCACGACTAACAATGCCCTTAGACATCATCATTATTGTTCCTCCATTTCTCTTCCCCTTCAATGAGCTACACAGCCGCGAAGAAACCAGAAACGCGGCATAGCTGTCATTTTAGGGCGATGTCATTTTAACTCAGAAAAATTTAGAGTATTATTTATGAATTTATTTCATTCCAAATGACAAGGACATGTGCTCGAGCTATTAAAAGTTTGTCATCAGCAATTAGTGAGAGCGAAAGTAAACAATTTATAGCAGGCCTACCTCGCTCCGAGACATGTGACACCCATTCGAGGCGGCTGTTAACAAATTAAAGGCGATTTGTTCTGTTATTCTAATAGGGCGATGGGAATTATTTGCGTCAAGCGTATTTTGACAAAATTTATTACCACCACGCCTCCTTCAGGGTGTTTTTTGGAGTCACGCCGAAGCACAGTAGAGGAGCGGATACAGTGACATCTGTCGTACATATCGAGGCACGCCTACCACACAATATTGTTTTTTCATATCGTCACACGAAATTTTACGGGAATATTCCGTGACTTTCTTAAATATCTCTTATGTACTTTTTACAATAAAACAACTGAAATGGATGTGTCACAGTTTATTTCATTAGATGTTTTGGAAGCTACTGAGGTAATTGTCTCTAAGAATTGTACTCTTTGGATTATATTTAATTGTAACTGTCACCGGATATTTTAACACTGATTAACCGGCAAATAAAGGTATGCCGCTATTTTCTACTGCAACACACACATATATATATATTAAGATTATTATTATTAGATATTTCAAGCTTATGTTCTTTAAAGAATTCGTCCATTTGCTCTTCGATAAGCGAGTTTTAATTGAAATATCTAGTATTCTATATTTAATGGACAACAGTCACAATTAGAAACAGTAACACAAAATTAAATTAAATATTGCATCTACTTAGGACCAAGTGATAAACATAATGAAATCGAAAACCTCACTCAAGGACAACACACTCAAGGACAGCAAGATAAGTACTTTTTGACTTCGTCGGAACAACTAAATATGTATAAATCTTGGGACACTTTGAACATCTTGTGATCTTTCGCCTCAAGTCCATCCGGCACCATGGTAGCTGTAAACTGTAAAGCTACTGAAACGTCGGGCTAGTTAAATATCATACAATTAGTTAAATTATTTTTATTTTAATTCAGTAACATCCGCGGAAACTTTAAACATAAACATGCTCTTAATATGCGAACAACACTCAGCCTCCAAATCACATAACTTTACAAATGCCGTAAAAGCTACTTTTAATCCAACTTGGAAATCAAATCAGCTAAGCTGCAGAAGATACACACACATAATCACACGAAGCGTATGCTGATCACACTACAATAACATCCTTTTTCATATCTAATTTAACCGACGTATTTCAAGGTAAATCTTGTTTCCGTAGCGGATATTTCAAAGCAAAATTTCGACCAGTGTCGCGGGGGTCATCTTTTTTGGTACAGAAAAACTATTTTATTTATTGGCACGGCAGATCAGACAGCCAGACAGCATGGCACCGGTGTTTTTTTGTCATACTTTTTGCAGCAATAAATCAGAACATCGTAAAAGTGACATACAAGTCCGTGCTACAAAAACTATTGTTTGTTACTAACCGCATAATTAGCACGAATTTCCTTTCAT